>APFE031643544.1:2229-18315 GCA_000404065.3 Pinus taeda | reverse complement strand
GAACATCAGTGACCTGTGATAGCAACCTAGAGGGAAAACCTGATGGGAGAATAGGCCACATTTGCACACTTTTGAAGTCTGAAATGAACAGTGATGGGAAGGATTTATCAGTGTTGCAATGTTTTCACTATTTATAACAGAAACAATCACTATTTGCAGTTTAAAGGGAAAAATAAAGGCTCGAAGGCCCATTCCACCATATAACAGAGCCCAGGAGACAGTTTGTCGGGATATAGAGGTTGGAAAAGGAAAGAGAAGGGCCAACATCATGGTGCATCAATAGCGCGACACAGCCGAAAACAACATAAGTGGTTGTGGGCATCTCTGGCAAGAGAGAGCTCCTTGCCAGCACAGCCAAAATATCATAAAGCAGTTACTCTTCTGTCAAAAGAATAAACCTCTGAAGCCATGCTTTCCTAGAGGGCATCAAAGTTGTTGAAGAGACAGGGAGGATGGATTAAGACACTACGAGCCTTTGAGAGCTCAGGAGCATTGTAAAGGCCTATAAAAGGATGAAAACTAGATGTAACAGAGGTTCAACTTCTGGAGATTGTTCCTCCTCTGTTCCTTCAAACTTCTCATCTTCATTCTAGCAATATAATATTCTTTTGCTATTATATGTTCAATGTCCATTCTCTTTTTTGTTCTATTCTTGCACTTGAATAGGTTATTCAGGTTTTCTGCTGTGTCTAATGCCAGATAACTGTCATCTTATCTCTGCATTGATAAATTATATTTTGCAAGTCTCATTTACTTCCTGTAGCTGGCCATTCATATGTGTTTATGTATGAAATTTGCTGGTACAGTTAGTATTCTCCATCTATCCATTGAATCTATAAATTATTGAGCATTAGTGGTCCAAAGCCTTGTATTGGTGAGAGTGCTCATGCATGTCTTGAGTGAGAATAGAGATGAAATGGTTATCTGACTTGATCCAAGCCATCATCCATTCCAATAGTTCTGAGAACAATATTGAAGATTATATGTTACTAAGCATCTCCGAGCTGCAACCTAGGAGAGTTTCTTGGAGTGATAACATAATTGGCTTCATTTCCGGGGAGAGGAAACTGAAGCTCAGCTTCCCTGGGAAACTCTCAACATGTATTTGTTCTATTATAGGCCTTTGTGTTCACTATTTATAACAGAAACAGCCACTGTTTACAGTTTAAAGGGAAAAACAAAGGCCCGAAGACCCATTCCACCATATAACACAGCCCAGGAGATAGTTTTTTGGGAAAAAGAGGCTGGAAAAGGAAAGAGAAGGGCCACAGTGCGCTGCAGCCTGAAACAGATACATCATGGTACATCAATAGCATGAAACAACCAAAAACAATAGAAGTGATTGTGGGCATCTCTGGCAAGAGAGAGCTCCTTGCCAGCGCAGGCAAAATATCAGAAAGCAGTTACGCTTCTGCCAGAAGAATAAACCTCCGAAGCCATGCTTTCCTAGAGGGCATCAAAGTTGTTGAAGAGACGGGGAGGATGGATTAAGACACTACGAGCCTTTGAGAGCTCAAGAGCATTGTAAAGGCCTATAAAAGGCTGAAAACTAGATGTAACAGAGGTTCAACTTCTGGAGATTGTTCCTCCTCTGTTCCTTCAAACTTCTCATCTTCATTGTAGCAATATAAGCTTCTTTTGCTATTATATGTTCAATGTCCATTCTCTTTGTTGTTCTATGCTTGCACTTGAATAGGTTATTCAGGTTTTCTACTGTGTCTAATGGCAGATAACTGTCATCTTATCTCTGTATTGATAAATTAGATTTTTCAAGTCTCATTTACTTCATGTAGCTGGCCATTCATATGTGTTTATGTATGAAACTGCTGGTACAGTCAGTATTATCCATCTATCCATTGAATCTATAAATTATTGGGCATTAGTGGTCCAAAGCCTTGTATTAGTGAGAGTGCACATGCATGTCTTGAGTGAGAATAGAGCTGAAATGGTTATCTGACTTGATCCAAGTCATCATCCATTCCAATAGTTCTGAGAACAATATTGAAGATTATATGTTACTAGGCATCTCTGAGCTGCAACCTAGGAGAGTTTTCTGGAGTGATAACATAATTCGCTTCGTTTCTGGGGAGAGGAAACTGAAGCTCAGCTTACCTGGGAAATGACATAGATCCATCTTTGATGATAGACAAAGTCTAGGCACTTTTTTGGTTGTAATCATCTATCTGGAGACTCTAATAGAGGCCAAACCTATTGGTGACTCCATTTCATAGTTCTGGCTCAGTTTGTGAGGCATACTCTAAGAAATTCTCAAAAGCTACGAGCTGACCCAGTACCTAACCCTGAAAAAATTATCAAAGAGAGAAAGGTATTGCAAAAAAGAGCATCAAGTTCAGGTAAACCTAAAAAATCTACTATATCTCTTCAAGAAAGGCCTATAATAGAACAAATACATGCTGAGAGTATAGAATCTAATACTAGCAGTGAAGAAAAACTCTCAGAGATTCATAAAGCTCCTTATCCTTTAGGTTCTCCTTTTGTTGAAGCCAAAAGGAAACCTCGCCTCCTATCCATCATACTCCTTTAGTCTTATTAGTCACTCCTCAGCCCTCTATCATTCAAACTGCCAGTACTCTTTTAGCCATCACAACTATGGTAGGTCAACAAGCACCCACCAAAATGGAAAGAATCATAGCTGCTAGGTATGGACCTCTAATACTGCCCAATCCTTTAAATGCCATGCCTACTGGAGAATATCATAAATATAGGCCTGAGTTCACTGGGACAAAAGGTGTTACTGCTGAAGAACATCTTGAGTCATTCTATAGATATGCTGATAACCTACACATTAGTGAAGATGATGTATAGATGAGAGTCTTTGTCCAAAGCCTAGATGGAGAGGCTACAAAATGGTTCAGAGAACTAACCCCAAGATCTATAGCAGATATTGAGGCTTTACATGATGCATTCCTAAAGCATTGGGGTAACAAGAAAGATCTCCTCTACTACCACACTGAGTTTGGGAACTTAAAGAGGGAAAATGGTGAGTTGTTGTCTAATTTTAACAAGAGGTTTAACCATATGTACTGCAAGATACCAACTGAAGTAAAACCCACTACTACCTCTGCTAAACTCACCTATGCTAGTGATTTTGATTCTAACTTCTTCCTACTGTTGAGGGAGAGGCGATGTGCTACTTTGGCTGACATGCAGGATGTAGCCTTGGAGGTGGAATCAAACATCATGGCTACAGAGAAGCTCAAGGGAAATGTTGACAGAAGAAGACAGAGGGGTGAGTCTTCATCATCCTCTGATCCTAAGATAGATAAAATGACCAAAATGATAGAGTCATTAGCCTCTGAAATCTCCAAATTAAAGGTTGAGCAGCACCCTAGGAAAGGAAGAGTTCCTAATACCTTTGCTCCTAGAAATCCAAATCCAAATCCATATAGAAGAACTAATGAGCAGTTGCAAATTTTGCAAAGAAGAAAATATGCCAATGAAGACCAAAGGGTGAAGACCCCTTTCCAGAATGTAGTCATGGAAGAAGAGCAGTTTGAAGAAGATGAAGAGATCCATTGTCTGGAAGACAAAGGCAATGCCTCCTTTTTGACCTCAACTGCCTATGTATAGTCATTAGTCAATGACCAGATTAACCAAGAATAGGATGGTGAAGCTATTCTGCAAACTATAGATCAGCAAAGATACAACCTGAGTTCAAAGAGGAATAATACCAAGGAAGGTCCTATTCAAAGAGTTGTTATCCTTGTAGTACATCCTGCTAATAAGAAAAGTCCTTCAGTTTTCAATCAAAAATCCAGAAACTAAGAATACCTATGCCTCTGATTGAACTAGTGAAGAATGAGTCCTTCAAAAGATCCATCCTCGAGGCCCTTGAACCTAAAGCCATCCAAGCCTCCACTGACTATGTAAATCAGCAAGATGAAAAGCCAGTTGTTATTCTCAGCCCAATGATTGAAAACTGTGAAGACAGCTCCGCATCATTCTATGTCTCTCTGACTATTCATGATAAAATACTTCACAACTTCCTTTTGGACACTGGAGCCAGCCATAATCTAATGCCCAAGACTCTCATGGATGAGCTGGGTCTTGACATCACCAAGCCTTATCATGACATGTTTTCTTTTAAGTCTAGAAAAGTGAAATGTTTAGGATTAATCAAGGACCTAGCCATCACTTTGTCTCAGTTGCCCATGAAGAGCATGATGATGGATATTGTGGTAGCAGATGTACCCCCCAAGTTTGGCATGTTACTTTCCAGAGGTTGGATCAAGATATTAGGTGGATCATTACAAAATGATATGTCTTATGCTATTGTGCCAGTTTTCAAAGGTGAGATCAAGAGATTATACAGAGAGGTGTAGTTGGCTTACATCATCAGTGATGAATGGAATCCCACTAATCATCCCATCTATGTTGTTGACACTGATTTTGGAGCATGTACTCTTCATATTGAAGAATCCCAGTTGGCATCCATGCAGCTTAAAAAAACCATTTTTGTAAATTGCTGAGGAAGAAGGCCCACAGATTTGGGACATGTTCTTTGATGGGGCTTGCTCTAAGGAAGCTGCAGGGGTAGGTGTAGTCCTTGTGTCCCCCACATAGGAATACATTCATTTATCTTTCACATTAAACATTCAAGTCACAAACAACATAGCAGAGTATGAAGCTTTGATTCTGGGCTTAAGCGCTGCTAAAGAAACAGGCATCAAAGGCCTGAAAGTGTTTGGAGATGTAGACCTCATTATTCAACAGGTAAATAAAACTTTCCAAGAAAAGCATCCAAGGCTGAAAGCATACAAAGATGAGGTATGGAGGCTCAAGGATTCTTTTAATAATTTCAGCATTTCTTATATTCTGGGAATGAAGAACTAGCTTGTCGAATCCCTTGTTGTGTCTGCTAGCACGTTTATTCCTCCTTTGCCTCCTAAATTGACATATGAAGTTCAGGTAAAATATAGACCGTCTCTGCTTGAGAATGTCAAATATTGAAGAGTTTTTGAAGACGATGAGGAAATTAATAGGTTTTTACAAGTCGTTGAGGAATTTGCTGAAACGCACATTGACCAAGAAAACGAAACCATGGAATAATGTGGCTAGTCCAAGTTAAAAAGCGAGATCAACCGAGGAAGCATTGTCTAGCTACCCAGTAATTATATACCAAAGGGATTGGTGCCTCTAGAGAAACTGTTCGATGATATCGATGTATCTTATAAGCCTGCCAAAACAGAAAATGAGTCTGTTGTTCGTGAAAGCAATATAGGGAGCTCAACCCATCCGAAATACATAAATCTGTCCACTCATTTATCCTCTGCCCAGAATTCTGAATATTGCGCCCTTATGAAGAAATTCGCTGATATTTTTGACTGGGAATACAGTGATCTTAAAAATTATGATACAAATATCATACAACATAAGATTCCACTAGAAAATAATACCATCCCTTTTGAGCAGAGGTTAACACCTATCAACCCTCTCTTATTGCCTTTGATTGAGAAAGAGATCAAGAAGCTGTTGGATGCCAAAATCATAGTTCCCCTAAGATATTCAAAGTGCATAGCTAGCCTTGTGGTAGTAAGAAAGAAAAATGGAGAAATTAGGCTTTGTGTTGACTTCAGAAATTTGAACAAGTGCTCTAAAAAAGATAACTACCCCCTACCTAAGATGGAACACTTGTTGCAAAGAGTTTAAGGGCCCAGGGCCCAAAGGGCCATGGACATAGATTTTGTGGGAGAGAAGGACAAGTTTGTCTTTATTTATCTTGATGACATAATAGTCTTCTCCAACAGCCACAAAGACCATTTACAACATTTGAAGAAGGTGTTCCTAAAGTGCAGACAGTTTGGAATCTCAGTGAACCCAAAGAAGTCATAGTTTGCTCTAGAAGAAGGCAAACTTCTCGGACATATTGTTTCTACTAAAGGTGTGAATATTGATCCAGCAAGGGTTCAAGCAATTCAGACATTGTCCATCCCAAGGTCAAAAAGGGACATTCAATCATTATTGGCTAAGATTAACTTTGAATAGAGGTTCATTCCAAACTTTGCAGAGCTAGTAAAGCACATCACTTCCATGCTGAAGAAAGGGTCAGAAATAAAATAGACAGATGCTTCAAGAAGCTCTTTTGAAGCAATCAAGCAAGATATCATGGAAGCTCCCACTCTAGTCAGCCCATATTACACTAAGGAGTTTTGTATCTTCTCTTTTGCCTCTTATGATACACTTGCTACAGTTTTGTTGTAGAAAAATGATGAAGGCATAGAGCACCCCATGGCCTTTTTTAGCAAAACTTTAAGGGATGCTGAACTAAGGTATGACCTCATTGAAAAACAAGCTTATGCTCTCATAAAATCTTTAAAGTAGTTGCATATGTACCTTCAGCATCAGTAAAAGATGTCTTAACTTAGCCAGATGTTGATGGAAAGAGAGCTAAATGGATTGCAAAATTCATAGAGTTTAACATAGAGGTGAAGCCCACTAAGCTTGTCAAAGGCCAAGGCTTGGCTAAACTTATGGTTGAAGAAAATTGCAGCTTGTTAGACATAAATTGCATGGGTCTAAATAAAGGTGATGAGCAGATAGAGGGAGTAGCAGAAGAACAAAAGCAGAATCAGTCTTTGGCTGAAAGTCTAGCCACCTGTGAATGGTATTCTAGCATAGTTAATTTTTTGCAAAAGCTAGAAGTCCCTCCAGGGCTTAGCTCAAGTCAAGCCCAGGCCATTAAACTCAAATCAGCCAAATTCTACATAAATAAAAATCTGCTTTATTGGAAAGACCCATCAGGAATCCTCTTGAGGTGTCTAGATAAAGAACAAATCTGTGGAAGTCATACAATAGTTCCATTCTAGCATCTCTGGATGGCATTATTATTGGAGGACCATAGCCCACAAAATATTGAGGGTTGGGTATTATTGGCCTACTCTGTTCTTTGATGTCTTTTATTTTGTGAAAGATTGTGACAAGTGTCAGAGGTTTGCAGGAAGACATCAGCTAAAATCTCTGCCCTTGAGACCAATACATGTTAGTGGTCCCTTCCAGCAGTGGGGCTTGGACTTTATAGGTGAGATCAACCCACATTCTAGTGGCCAACACAAATGGATCTTAGTAGCCACTGATTATTTCACCAAGTGGATTGAGGCTATACCCACTAAGAATTCCAATCATCAAGTTGTCATAAAGTTCTTGAATGAGAATATTTTCACTAGATTTGTTTGCCCAACCAAACTAGTCACTGATAATGCAACAGCTTTCAAGGCAAAAGAATTGGTAGACATGACTGAATCCATGGGCATTCAACTGGTACATTCTACCTCATATTATCCTCAAGGAAACGGCCTGGCAGAATCATCTAACAAGATTCTGGTAAGGGTAATCGAAAAAATGTTAGAGGACAACAAAAACAGCTAGGATTCCAAGTTGAAGTTTGCACTATGGGCTAACAGAGTTACCATCAAAAAGTCCATAGGGAATTCTCCCTTTAAACTAGTTTATGGCACTAATTCTATTTTCCATATCCAGCTGATTCTCCTTGTGGCTAAATTCTTGCAAGAAGAACAAGAGGAAGAGAATGACATGGTAAGAAGAATGTGTTACACAGTAAAATGTCACTGTCACCTTGTCAGTCTCCCTACTGTGTCATTAAATCACATCCGCCATGCTCATGCTCTCTGAAATGGCCAAAAACCCTCTTTGCCTAAGTTTATTGGATCATCGCGACTGTTATTAAAATAATCGCGCTGACTAGCGGATGACAGTATAATTGGTGCGCTGCCAGCGCGGAAGCACACGGGTTTTCTGCACTGGTCAAATTTCATAAACAGCGCGCCCTCCACTTGTATCAGTTCGCGCTGACCAGACCGCTTCTGTGATTGAGATGCGATGCGAGCGCGCCAGCCTAGTCTTTCACCCGTGCTGATCCTGTTTGGGCGAGTTTGTTCTAACAGCCAGCCTTCCAGATGACTCCATACTTGGTTGTTAGCTTTGTAAAGGTCGCCATCCTTTCTAAGGCATATCTGTTCGCCTGGTCATCCACTTTTCTTGGGGGAAAGCTCATCCTTTAACTATTCATGGAGACTCCTTCTCCTATATAAGCCTCCACCATTGCCATGAGTAGCTAGTTTGGAATATATAGACTTTGACATAGAGGAATTCTTAGTGCATTAGTGCTGCTCTTTGTAGGCATTTGGTGTGGTGTGTGAGGATTACTATAGAGCTTAAGGAAGGTTACGAGTTTGTTGCCTTGTATGTGAGAGAGAGACCTCTTTGACTTGGGAGATGTACTTCAAAGGTGAATGCATATGAGACATGCTGGCTGGACCCTCTAGAGAAGGACTCAGCGTCAGAACCTTGGTTGTACCTTACTCTATTTTCTGATTAATAAAGATAGATGACTACTGTTATGGTTCCATTCTCATTTGTCTTATGAATGATTGATGTGAATTACATCCTTTTTTACTGATGTATAGTTGTTTTTAGTAGATTTTACGCTTGTGTTTGTTCTATCTTTGCTTGTGCAGGTGTCTGCCCACGAGGATAGTGGAGGACTGTGATCGGCTGGAGCGAAGGAGCAAGAGGATCATCTCTTCATCAAGCATAGCGCTGGAATCCAAGTAGGTGTTCTTCACCCACTTGTTAATTGCAACTAGGAACTTGCAGAGTAGCATTGATTGATTGTTGCTAGACCCCTTTTGGGCTAGTAGGGATCGCCTCTATCCATAGAGGGGATTTACCTCTCCAACAATTTGGCGACTCCACTGGGGAGCTTGCTTGTCTCTTTGTTGTTCATCCTTGCTTTTGAATTTGATTATTGCTATCTTGTCAAGGATTGGGGATTAGTTTGCTGTTTTTGGCTTCCTGGTTCATCCTGGGAACTGCTTTAATTGTCTTAAAAGCCTGTTGCCTTGGCTTGGGGATTTTTGGTTCAATTTTGACTGTTTTTTAGCCTTAGCGCATTTTATTTCAGAACAGCTACGCTGACATCGCACAGTTACTTCTTCGCTTTCCCTGTCATCGCGCTTATACATTTAATAGTCGCACTGACCTTGTTTTCGGGCCAGCGCCCTTTATCCGTGTCCTTCCGCGCTGACAGCACAAAGTTGCTACAGGCGTTGCTTTGTCATCGCTTTGTTGCTGAGGGGTTACCCGCGCTGATCCTGTAAAATTCTTTTTTGTCCAAATTTGCTTTCTAAACCTCTTGGTTTGGCTGTCCCTTGCTTGTTCCACTTGGTTTATGACTTGTTTTACTTTGTCTGAACTGTGACACGCTTGCTTGCGAAGCCTTGTTCCGCAAGGGTTCGTTTGTTGCTTGTTTTCGGTTTTTGCAAAACCTTCCTCTTCACTTTCGCTGCTTGGTTTGTATCTTTCCACGTCTTTTTCAACTGCTTGAGTATGTGGGAGTCTTGCTTGACTGGTTTTGAGTCTCTCTTTTGAGAAATTCTTAATTTGATTTCCTTTGATCATTACTTGAAGGTTTGTCTCAGTCTCTTCACAATTTTGCATCTTTTTGCTTTTGTTTTTGCAAAACAATTTCCCCCTCATTCGTCGGGGGGGGGGCTAAATTGGGTATGAGTGTTAATCACCTTTGAGTATTTTTATTTTCTCATCTTTGGAAATCTCACCCAATTTTCTTGATTTTCACTTGATTGGTTCTTAGATTACATTAGAATCATCTTGTGCTTTAGAATTCTCTTGCGTAGATCACACTTGCATAATTAGAGTTCTCATTTGTGCATAGATTACGTTTGCACACTTTTCAAGTGAATTATGTATAAATTACAATTGCACAGATTACCTTTACCCTTTGGGTGTTTGCCGTCTTCTATCGATTTCACATTTCTAGCCCTAGGGCATCTAGTGACTTTGTGTGTCGAGCCTCCCTTAGGTTTTTTTGGTCTTCTATTGGGTCAGTCGACTCTCTAATTGCTCCCTTGCATTTTCTCGGTGATTGTTGAAAGTGTTTTGGTTGTGTTCCAAGCGATTTTCTTTCCTCCTTTGAATTCCTTTTGTCTTGTTGAGCTTAGATCACATAGCTCATAAGCCTTGGTTTTTCCTTTGATTTGGAAAACTAGTTTTAGTGTCTTGGGAACTTTCTTGTGTTTGCATTGAGTGATTTTATTTTTTTTGCTTGGTGTAGCTATCTCTCAAAATCATTTTAAGCATTTTGTGCCATTGAAAAGAGAATCAAACTAGTATCTTTTGCATTTAATTGTTAAAAGGAAAAGAACATTTCGTTGATTTGTGTTTTCAAAAGAAAAGTTTCCTTTCCTTGCCATTAGTTGCATTAGGTTGTTTGGTTGCTTGAATTCGTTTTGTTTGATTGAAAGATTCCTAACCTTCTCATAGTTAGAATTCATTGAATGAAATGATGTTCTTTGGCATGTAGTTTGCATATAAGTATTTTTGAGAGATCATACGGTAGGACCTGGAATCAAAACTTAATTCAAGATCAACCGTAAAATAAACCAAATTCATCTAAAAACGCATTGGAACTTAACGCAAATATCTATAGGTCTAGGCTAGAGACATGTTTCGGCGTCTTTAAACCTGGTAACTTACCGTTGAGTGGTTGGGTGATTCCTCCACGGTGAAAAGATAAGTGCTAGTACGGATTGGGCTCCCACGTATCGTCACGTATATATGGCGAGACTCCATTAGGCTTGCATCCTTTATCCATAGGAAGCCGAGTCTGCCGCCTTGTGAACCGTAACGCACCGAACACAACATTCGGGAAGATTGACTGCAGTACGGAAAGTCCTTGGTTCTCATACGATTGCCAAGGTGTATAAGCAGTTTTACGGGTTGCTTGGTAAACCTTTTGCTTAGAATCTCCAGAGCAGTCACTTTTGATCCTTTTCAAACTCCCTAAAAGAAAAGGTGTAAGTGAGCGTCTTGTCACTTTGTGCTCATTAAATATTTGAAGGAGATAGAGTCATCTTTTCGTCGTTTTCTCGACTCTCGAAACATGAAAAGGTCAAGTTCAGTTCCTGTGCCTTAAAAATTCATTTGGCCATGATAACTTTACCTGATTAGATCTTGTGTGCGTTTAGTTTTGAGTAGGTCTTTATCGTTAGCTTGCTTAGGGTCTTTGTTTGGTCATCCTGGCGGATCCATCGACTCCGTCTTCAATCCCAAGTGATGAAGGGTCTCCATCTTCTGTTGCCCCTGAAACTCTAGTCTGTGACGCCCTTCCCATTGTTCCGAGCATCCAACCGTTGAATTCTCGAGCTCCAGAGGAAGATTTCTACGAGTTCTTTTACAACCCTATTTGGGAGCCCTCTGACGAGGATTTTCCTGCCACTCCTGTCGGTGCTCCATCTCCAATGGCTTCTTCCGATATGGGCGACACCTCTCCTATGTCGAGTGGCCCGTCCGTCATGTCGAATATAGATACTCCCATCCCGGCGACATCCCCCATCATCTCTACGCCCTACACCGTTACGTCTTTGGGTGTCACGGTGCCAGCGCGCTACAGATCTTTGTGGGATGCTATGAACTCGGCAGCTTCCTCTTCTGTTTGGGATCAAAACATCGTCCCTGCCAAAGGACCGTTTGTTTCCCAAGTCTGCCATACTGCTGTTATAGCAGTCCCCTCCAACCCGACCGTTTGTGTCGCGGCGTCAACTCCAGTTGTCAGCACCGTCACAACATCATCTGCTGTCACTTCTGCCGTAGGCCCACCTCGAGGCCCAACGCAGAGTGGTCCATCGTCACCTGCTTCTAGAGTTGTGCACCCCGCAAGTGGTGCTCCTCCTGCTTCTGATTATATGATGGCAGAGGAGGCATATTTTCAATACTTGCATAATTTCCAGAACCCTGATGAGCAAGGCCCGTATTATGATTGTTACGCAGTAATTTGTCACCGTCCTTGTTACACCCCCGCTGTCACACATTGGAGGACACATTTACGGACCTGTGACCAGTGACATAACTTGAAAACACTTGCATTGAGGTCTCCTGAGTATGAAGTTCAATAACCCTGAAGACACCCTCTGAAGATTAACCTTGGAAAATGCCTTTTTCCCATTAGCGCGGGTCCACAGTGTTTTAACCCGCGCCAATGGCTCAGTCCCTACAAAGAGGGCGCGCCCATAGACGCTCTGTCCCAGAGCACAGCCCGCGCCACACAATTTGGGCATGATTTTTGGCCAGCGCATGCTAGAATGCTTTTTCCTCCGTGACTCACCCAGTTCCCTGAAGGAAAAAGCCCACAAAAGCAGTCGACCGTCGGTTTTTCTATCCAAGGCAACTCAACTCAATGGCTATTATGGGACATTACCAAAAACTCAGAATGTGTCCACATACAATGCATATCTCCTCTCCCCCCATCTATAAAGGCCTGTCTCCCCATAATGAACAGGCTAGTTTTTGGAGGCTAGTGTTAAAAGTGCAAAGAGTGAACAAGCTGGTGAGAGAGAGATAGTATTGAGCTAAGAGCTGAAAGAGAGGTTATGCTGCCGGATTGTGGAGAGAGAAAGTGACTTTGCAAGACATGTCAGACTGACTGCCGACCCAGCTAGAGGAGATTTGCAGCGTCAAGCCTTAAGTGGTTGTAATTCTTCTCTCTTTTCTATTAATGATAAGCGACTGTTATTATGGTTCCATTCATGTGTTCTACTGGTAATATTTGAATTGTATCCTGCTTGACTGATATATAGCTGTACGATTTTGGATTTTATGCTTGTTTGTGAGTTGTTCTTCATTTGTGCAGGTGTCCATGCGTAGAGCGCAAGGATAGCGACCGGCCAGAGCTAGAGGACAGGAGCGACACTTCTCCCACAGCAAACAGCGTTGGATCCCAGGTTGGTCTCCCTGATCGACTTCTAAATTGTATAGTTAGGAACTTGCATGCAGCGTGATTGATTGTTGCTAGACCCCTGTGGGGCTAGTGGGATCCACCTCTGTCCGCAGAGGGGATTTACCTCCGCAACAATGGCATACTAAACAATACCCTTAGTTTGACTACATATTGGAAAATACCTCTAAAATTCACATTATTTAACCCCCTACCAATACAAACCCAATACACCTTCCCAATTTAAAACACCCCTACTTCCACTAGATATTGTAGGTATCCATTTTTTCATTAACATTTTTATAGCCCTTTATATTTTTTCATTAACTTTGAGCTCCATTTTTTATACTTGTCAATATAGAAACCCTTTACCCCCTATTATATGCTCAATATATTATGTCATTTTTTCCTCGATATATATCTCCCAATATGAATGCACGTGGTATGATATTGGTCCCCAGTGAATCCCCCGTGGGCAATTCCTAAGATCCCAAAGGGACCATTACGTCGTAATGCGGCTTCTAATCGTGCTATCCATACATACAGTATAGTAGATGACCTGGCACAATCACCTGCTACCATGTCGACGCTGAAGGTGCTCTAGTTGTGCCCATCTCAAAAGAAATCTCTGCTAGCTGCTTTGGGTGCACAAGATCCTTCAAACGATCGTTTGATTATATTTCTTGTTAATACATCAGTACATCCTCCATTACCTCCATCCATTGCTTTCCAAATACCAGTTCAAGTCCGTAATGATATCGTTTCCCAATGCATTAATGATGAAGATGCATCCACGTGTGTGATGTCCGCTACTGTTTTTTAGCAATTCAAGTCACCTGAGTTGTCCCCATCCACCATCACTTTGTGTGCTTAGGACGGTCACTCCTCCCAACCTCCCAGCATGTATTGCAATTGTCCATTGAATCTTGTGGGAAAGATTGTCCATGTAAAGATCTAGGTTCTTGATGGCCCTCTAGATTACAACATTCACTTGGGTCATAGTTACACTTATGCCATGTCAGCCATCAAGTCTGTGGTTTTCCACAAGATTTCTTTCCTCCATGAAGGGAAGATCATCACTATCGATCAGTTGACATAATACGAGTCCTCATCCTTGACCTCCCTTGAGTCCTTATCACATCAATGTCAAACAAGTAGTCTTCTACCCCTCTCACCATGTTTCACCTGAAGTCTACAAAGATTCCTCATTATTAAGTGATTTCCCCTGGTCCTCCCCCTCCTATCTCTGAGCCTACCTCTTTGAGTGTTTGCATGTTACAAGCATCACAGGATGCTCACAAGAAGTCTGGTACATCTGACCAATAGCCATCTCCTTAGCACCCTGTTGTTACCATCTTAGCTAAGCCATCCGGATCCACTCCCCAAGACCTCCTCCGTTTGTGGGTGCCTCCCCTTTATTCTGACCAGGAACTATTCTTCCAAGTATCAACCATCCAAGGGTTGTTCCACCGAGACATTTCCCTACAGGACAGATACCTTTCTTGTTTCCTCCTCTTGGAATCTTTTTCTTCCCTGTCATGGCTTTTTTGACTCTCCCTAATATGACTTTGGGGATCCCAATCTGGTACGTTGATCCCCCATCGAACACTCTGCCTAGTCAGCTAAGACCCTATCATGCTTTGGCCCTAGTTCAACCAATCCGTACAACCCGTGCCATTGCTCCAGTTCCAATGCCACCTCAATAGGAACCCATTCTTGTTGTGAAAGCATCCAGACAAGGGGGAAAGCCAAGAGGAAAGAATCTAAGGACAAGGCTCCCCAAGATCCTCCAGTCCCCAAAACCCCAAAGTCATCCTGAGCATCCTCGTATCAAACCTTTGGTTCATGAAACATCTCCTGAGTCTAATATCCCTAAGGTTTAAGTCACCTTACTAGATTTAGCCAAAGGACTTAAAACTTTGTGCACAAATCACCATTGTGCCTTGTGCGATCATTATGGCCATTATTCCCATTGTTACCCTCGTCTCGACGAATTTCATGATTGCCTTCAAGTGCTTTGCAAATATGAGGCCACTCGCAGTGGATCACCTACTCCTCTACCTGTGGATTCTGGTACCACTATTACACCAGAATAAGGGGGCTCTGGTCCCACCATTGTGATATCTCCCCTCGATGTCAAGATGATTGACTCCACAATCCATATCCTTTACTTTTCATCATCCTTGAGTTCCTCACAGAAAACCTGTTGGCATTATGGCACAGGTTTGGAGCTATGGCACAGGTGTTTTCCTTGATGGCAACTCTCTTTGGTAACAGATCTCAGTTCAGGCACTCAGAGAGAAGAAAAAGACATATACGCAGGTTCATCTAAACAAAGACACGTATACACGCGGGTTATATGTTGAAAAAGCTCGTATATGTTGGGGATCATACTTTTGGTCCATGGTAGTTAGTCCTTGGGATTTGAACCTATGTTTTGGACCATGGCATCTTGTCAGATGTGTTGATCTCTAGTTTTGGGTTCATGGTATTGAAATGTTATGGTTTTGGACCATGGTATTGAGGAAGGCCTAAGACTTTAAAAGAGGAAGGAGATCATGTGGCAAAGGATCATCTGCATTATGATTGAAGATCTGATAAAGTGCTAGAGCTGGTATATTGGTAATTGGGTTGTGATGCAGATCTGGATTTGAATGAAGGAGGAACCATAGCTCAAAAGAAGGATAAGATCTATTCATGGGTCATAATCTTTAAGCTTGAATGATAGTATCTTTGTATGATTTTGGTCTGTTAGATGTGGCGCTTACTTGATCTATAAGTCTGATAATCTAGGTTATTTAGTGATTGAATATCTGAAGTGTGAATTATCCTTTATAGATCTGTACGCAGGTTCAGTGAAGCGACACGCAGGTTAAGAGAAGTAAAGAAGCGTATACGCAGGTTGTTCCATACGCAGAAGCGTATGCACGCAGGTTTCAGGCTGTTAAAGTAGCGTATATATTTTGAATTGTGATCTTGTTGCTTCTATTTATTACTACTGTGTTCTGGGTTCAGTTTTTTGATGTATGGTTTTTGGTACTGTGATTTGGGTACAGCTGTCAGAGAAGTATCTACTTGAATTGGTGAAAAGGAGTTTGGTTGATGAAGAAATTCTTGATGATTGATTAAATGTTCATGGATCCAGTCTGAAAATTTATGAAACGTGGTCCCTGGAAGAAAGAGAAGGCCGTAGCCTTCTGTAGGCCAGCACCTACGTACTAATATCTTGGCTAGTGCAAGAGCTAAGGGGGTTGTAGCTCCCTTCCAGGAGAAGCTGGAAAACGAGAGAGAGTTGTAGCTCTCTGCAGGTTGCAGCC
>APFE031643531.1:0-12192 GCA_000404065.3 Pinus taeda | reverse complement strand
TTCCTTTATTAATTGCGGATTAACCACTTACAATTATTAATATGGGCTTTATTGACTCTTGACTATGACGTGGTCCCATTACATAGATAAGGGGGTTAGGGTGGGACCCTAACAAAATGCTTCTATCTTTCACTAAATTGCAAGAAATATAATTAAGAAAATGAAAAATACATCTTTTGATTTTCAACTTCGAAATGTCAAGAATTTACTAATGCAAAAGATTGTTCTCATTTCCTAATGCAAAATTAATGTGATATTTTGTTTTTTTTCGAATAGATGACAAGCAACCAAATGAAAAAATCAAAAAAATTCTAGTTGTAAGTCCTTTTCAAATGAAAACATTCAATAAGTAAAGAGAAACATTACACTCAGAAATTAATCAAAGACTTAAAACAAAAAATATGTTTCTTTTTGCAAAAACTTGAAAGCTTTCTAACTCACTGAGAAGCAATGTGATATATCCCAAAGTGATGGAAGGAAACCAAACAAACAAGACTTGAAAGTTTTGATAACCAAACGTCACATACCAATCAGGAAGATGAAAGAACAGTCAATAAGGAAAAGCCTCAAACAAAGCAAGGGATCGCTTCAAACACAGCTCAAAGGTCCAAATGAACAAGCAACCCAAGAAAAAGCTAATGCTTCAAGAAACCCTAAGGTGAATAGGTCACACAGTTCAAAAGGAGAAATCTCAAGGGAATGAAACCAAGGGTCAAATATTCCATCAAATAACAATTTGACACATAATAAAAAGGTAGAAGACAAGCTCAGAAGGATAGGACACACTGGCCAATCAGCGAACAGAACTTCAAAATGAAAACCTACATGAATCTTCATGAGCATCAAACTAACAACTAGCACCGACAATGAAAATTCACACCCCCTTAACTAGAAACTTGTGATGTCATCGCAGAAGTACACCAGGAAACAACCCCAGGCGTAACTCAAAGCATGTCATGACTGTGAGGTGATTTAATCGTGCCAAATAGTAGAAAGCGCAACTAATTAAATAGAGAGACGTGACTATCATCGTGACTGTCATAAAATAAAATGGGATGACCCCAAATCAAAGGAAAATTTTAAAAATTCAGCTGTGGAAAGGCCAGACCTATCACTTAAGATAGAAGGAAGACTACCAGGAGTAGTCAAACAACCCACAATATGGAGAATTCTACCTAAAACGTAAAGGAGACAATAAACAAGCAAAGAAAAATCAAATCAAGAGACAAAAGACATAGATCCCCAGTATGGTCGCCAACTTATGAAGCAGGTAAGTTCCCTCTATGGACAGAGGCAACCCCTCTAGCCTTAGAGTGGGTCTAGTCACAGCAAGAACAATATCAAAGAAAATTCCCTTAGATAGTTAATGTCATGAAGGCCTACCTTCAAATCCTTGTTTGATGAAGTTCTCGTTGTGTTGCTATGGCTCTCTTATAATCACTTTTGTACCCGAAAGAACATACAGAGAACAACAACAAACATAATAGAATACAACAAAACCAATCCACTTAAAGGGTCAAGGAACTTCAAGCTATCAATATAATTTTGACATAAGATATAGGAAATAAACCATTGATTTGTATTAATATGAACTGAAGTAAAACTTACAACCATGCCTTGACATTGTAGGTATCCTTGAAGGGTCTTGTCAGCATGTCTCTGTGGCCATTCACTTATGAATTGTCTCCCAAGATGATGAATAACTCTCTCTCCTACCCAAAAGGCAAAATTATGATGCTAGAACACATACAATCAAGCCCAATCCACAAAAAAGTATCCCAAGCTTAGTTACATTAGAAGATACCTCCAAACTCTAGCAGATCTCAACCATGAAGGAGGTATTTATAGGAGGAGGAGCCTCCATAAGAGATGGGAGAAAGAGCTTATCCCTTTGGGAGGTTGCACAAAGGGTGGAACAACCATCCCAAAGGAAAGAGTCGAGCTCATCTGATCCAACAACCAACCCTAGGAACGCTCATGAAGCTGTTAAACTCTGAAGCTTTGACAATTTGTTAAAAAACTCGCCAAAGTAGCTTGTCATGAGTGAAACACAGGGACAGGGCGACGACATCACTATGCTTAGTTCAATCTTGGCCATCTTCACGGGTGGAATAACTAATGACTCACGACGACCCAAAAACATAGGTTAAAAAGGGTCTACTCTAGGAGTAATGAACTGAGGTATTCTTTCTGATATGACAAGGAAGACACTGCTACATATTTTGGAACATGACACAAGGTAGATGTAAATAACATGGACCAACAGTGTCTGGGATCAGGGAGTGCGGGGTTGGTGACAAAATACTATGTAACACCCCCCTCTCATTATTTCTTGTTATCACTCAGGTTGTCCCTAGGCTCCTTATAGGGATACGGCCGAGGTAACCACAAACCAATCTTTGGATTGCAGGTTCTAGCCCACCTGCAATCAGAGAGGGCTCTCTCTTTATGATTCAACTTTTGTTGATGATTTTAGGCTAGCTTTCTGGCTTCAAGGGTGTTTTGTTTGTGATTGGATGGGAGGTAGGATTCTCAAACAAAGAGGCAAGGTAAGGTGTGATAAGTTTCGAACCATTGGGCATGGAGTCATAGATTGAGGCTTGCTATTGCGTTTTCTTGGTCACAAGGGGATATGGAGCGGGATAGCCACACAGGATACAATTATCAATCTACTGAAAGTATGGAATGAGAATCAGGGATGAAAGGCAAAGGAGAATCATTTCATCATGCTAAAAAGAGGAGAAATGGGTGAATGGGATCCAGGAGCAGTTAAGAATTCCTAAACATGCATTCACATGTGAAAAAAACAGTGTAAACAAGATCATTTAAGTATACATGCTCATAGCTATTTCTGAAGAAAACATCGAAAATTGCAGAAATTGAACTTAAGGTGTAATGAAACAAATCTTAAGCTATTCTTTTTTCCTGCAATTTAGAAGGCGGAACAGTGGTAAAAACATAAAATTTAACAGAGGAGAGAAACACTTATTGAATCATGTAGAAGCACAGGAATTCCATAATCATTCCTTGGCCAAGAGAAAACATCAAGTAGTTTTGCAATCCATGCTTTCAGAAATCTTTGATTATGGAAAATAGGACAGTTACAGTGCGGGTCTCTGCTCTGAGAAAATGTTGGGAAGGAAACTAACCAACTACTACCAACCAACCAACCCCTCACAACATTGTTCAAGGTGGTATTTATAAGCAAACTATCGGAAAGACATTCATTACAACTGACCTAAATAGGTATGCTAGAAAACTCTTCAAAAATCTAAGTGTTTCTGGAATTAAATGCAAGTAAATCTTTCTGGCTGCGCTAGGGGCAGCTGAATCAGAAAAGATGACAATGTGGCCCTTGGAGGCTAGATGCGGTGCTGCTAGAATGATTGTGCTTTGGGAACTGTAGGTCTGCTCTGGTGTGAGTTAAATGTGCCATAATTATGATTTGAGGGATTTCGAGTGGCTTCGCCCTCTTTCTTTGAATCTACTGGAAGGTATTAAATGTTCTCCTGCTTCGGGTCGCTGCTCAAGATTTTTACTGATACTCTTTGCCGCTACATTGATGGCTTTCGTCGTCTACTGATACTCTTTGACACACTTGATACCTAATGATTTGATCTAATACACTTTAAACTATGTCATTGATCTGCTGATGTCTTTAAACTGAATCACTTTGGCACGATCGGGCAATTTTTGGGCTTTTTTGGCGCAAAACGGGATAAGGAATCAAAAGATTCCTTGAAGATTCCTTGAAACGGCCTATTTCCCGTAGCGATGCGCGATTAGCGCTTCATGCTAATCGCGCATCGAAAACTGCCTCTGTTTCTTGTTCTGGAGCTCCAAAGTGCGATTTTTCTTTCTGCGCGAAGTTTCGGCTTTCTGGCTGCTGACGTCATCATGACGTCAGCTGTACGGTGGATGATGTCAGCTGTGGTGGGTCCCTGGTACAGGATGACATGGCGAGGTGCTGATACTAAAGGTGATGCGATGAACTAGCTCCGATGCGATCGCAATATCGCATCGGCGGGGAACGGGGGGTGTTTGAGGTGGACATTTGGCGCTTGCAATCGTGACCGTCGATATCGCAATATCGCGTCGGGTGGTGACAGATGGGTCATAACTTGCATGGAGAGGAAACTGTGATCTTGCAATGCCATCTGGCTTTTAAGGGTCTGCGGAGTGTTAAGGAAGTCAGCAAGGGGCTTGTTTTGGGCGGAAAGAGTAAGTAAGTGGGTGTGAAAGGCATTTGAGGTTTCGGAAGGGGTCCGATTACCTCAGAGGGATTTTATACTCGGGAAGGAGTCCATTGTATCTGGAATATGGTTTGAAGTTTGAGGGTTCTTGCTAAGTTTCAGGTAAACTGAGCAATTCCCGGGGGTACTTATGGTTATTTTTCAACCAGGGGGGAATAATACATAGAAGAAGATTTACTTAATATTAGTAGGGGGATGGGAAAAATAGGGAGCTACGTAATAATGTTAGTGGTTAATATGGAGATGGTAAGAAAGCACTAAGTTTAGGAGACCTTAGGCTATTACGAGGGGGTAGAACCATTCTTTTAGAGAAAGTATGGAACCGTTTTGAGTAAAGGAGGTTTTTACTCGAGTTATTTTTATGAAAATGATGGAACTTAAGAGGTGTCAAGCAGATCTTGACCTCCTTTGGGGAAGTTAGTTAACAATTGGGGAAAGCGGAGAAGGGGAGTTAGTTATACCTCTTTTGAGCTTATCGCATAGAACTACCTGTTGATTGTGTCCTGAGTGAGATGACACCTGAAAATCTGGAACTGATCAGCAATTAGGATTCAGCAACCTCAGAACTACCTACCCAGCCTACTTACCTAGCATTTTTTCTTCTTTTGATTTGGGTGCACTTAGACTTGCAAACCCATCATTTCATTTTTCTTTTGATGCTTTCCTATCTACATACTACCCTTATTTCTTCCAAGGGCCCAGATTAAGTTGTTGGGCTCCTCTGCTTCTCTACCTATCTAAGAAACTGCCAAGATTAAGATGTTTGGACAGATTTACATTCTCTATATTCTAAAATAGGAAATTTAAACCTAAGGAGACCAAGATTAAGCTGTTTGGACCTCCCTTTAACTGAAAATTGGTGATACCGGGATAACTTTTCAAAATTTGGAAGGCAATTGAATGGACTTGGAGTAGCCTTCTTCGCTTGGAGACTGTTAAGCAAATATGGAGCATTGCAGCATGCAAAGTACGACATATTTGGCCTGTAAAATGTCAATCGTGAAATATGAATAACCTGCTGCAGCAGGAAGCTAAGAGTGGCTCCACTTGGGGATGGCTTCTCCTTGTGAGAAGCCAAGAACAACAGGTCAGAATGCCTTAGTCATTAGTTGTTGCTGTTTTCTGCAAAATCGTCTTCTCCGGCTGCCTTATTTCTTCTACCTACCTACCCTAACCAGCACTTACTTTGCTGTCAGGTGAGATCAAATAACCAGTGCAGCCACTCAAGCAACTGAAGAAAAGAGTGATCTCGCTGACTGATGGCTTTTGAACTTGGAAGCATTATTCGGTCATATGCCCTCATAATCAGCGTTGTGGTATAGAACGGTTGTTGTTGATGTATCTGGTCTTCTCTGAGAAAAGCATGCTAAAGAACTTGCGTCAAGCAGAAGTTCCATGTAGTCTGCAATAGGATCAATAAAATCATCATGTGAGAGAACTTCTTCTGGGTTTTCTTGGTCTGATGGAACAACTGCATCCTCGGTAATCAGCCTAGCAGCTACTCCTTCTGTCTCTGTCTGGAAAATAGAATCATACAGAATCTGTAAGTGAGGAGGTAGCGCTATTTCCTCCTGAGTTAGGGAAGGAAGACTTCAGCATGATTCTAGGTCTTCTTGGTCAGACGGAGGAGTTGCATCTTCGGTAGTAAGCCTAGCAGCTAATCCTTCTGTCTTTGTCTTGAAAATAGAATCATACAGAATCTGTAAGTCAGCAGGTAGCGCTATTTCCTCCTGAGTTAGGGAAGGAAGACTTCGGCATGATTCTAGGTCTTCTTGGTCAGACGGAGTAGTTGCATCTTTAGTAATAAGCCTAGTAGCTAATCCTTCTGTCTTTGCCTTGAAACCTAGATCATACTCAATCTGTAATTCAGGAGATAGCACTATTTCCCTGTGGACTGGGGGAGGAATATTTTGGTAAAACTCTTTAGGGTCACGGAAATTGTATGATTGTATCTGAGCTTCCAAGAGTTCAATTTCATTCTCATATTTTTCAACAACTAACTCAAGGAAAAGTTTATTCGAGTGGCCTGCTGTTTTTGTTTTTAACAATACTGCTCTAAAAAATTCTTCATTAAGCTCAAATTCTGATAAATTTTTTCTGAATTCATCTAAAGCTTCATTAAATGGAAGATCTTCCCAGAACTTGGTCATTCTCTCTCACTGTTAATGCTTGGGAACATGGAGTATTTGGCTGTAAAATTGGTTCGTTCCTCAGTGGAGCCTTTGATTGAAATTGAAGTGGATTCGCTAGGTGGATGCCTAGACTTTGAAGTGCCTAATCTCTGTCCACCATCAAAGACCAGAACTAAGCGGGACAAGCTCTGAAGAATAGGATCACTTTCTCCAGTAAGCAAGGTTTACAAAAATGAACAAAGCGCTTGAATCCCCAATGGAGAACACAGGTACAGGTCGACCGAGGCTTTCATACGTCGGTTTCTTCCTCTGTAGAGCTGCAGACTGGCTTAACGCATTTATCTGAGGAGCATCCCCAGCGGAGTCGCCATTTTGTTATCACTCAGGTTGTCCCTAGGCTCGTTATAGGGATACGGCCGAGGTAACCACAAACCAATCTTTGGATTGCAGGTTCTAGCCTACCTGCAATCAGAGAGGGCTCTCTCTTTATGATTCAACTTTTGTTGATGATTTTAGGCTAGCTTTCTGGCTTCAAGGGAGTTTTTTTTGTGATTGGATGGAAGGTACGATTCTCGAACAAAGAGGCAAGGTAAGGTGTGATAAGTTTCGAACCATTGGGCATGGAGTCACAGATTGAGGCTTTCTATTGTGTTTTCTTGGTCACAAGGGGATACGGAGCGGGATAGCCACACAGGATACAATTATCAATCTACTGAAAGTATGGAATGAGAGTCAGGGATTAAAGGCAAAGGAGAATCATTTCATCATGTTGAAAAGAGGAGAAATGGGTGAATGGGATACAGGAGCAGTTAAGAATTCCTAAACATGCATTCATATGTGAAAAAAACTGCGTAAACAAGATCATTTAAGTATACATGCTCATAGCTATTTCTGAAGAAAACATCAAAAATTGCAAAAAATGAACTTAAGGTGTAATGAAACAAATCTTAAGCTATTCTTTTTTCCTGCAATTTAGAAGGCGGAATGGTGGTAAAAACATAAAATTTAACAGAGGAGAGAAACACTTATTGAATCATGTAGAAGCACAGGAATTCCGTAATCATTCCTTGGCCAAGAGAAACAATCAAGTAGTTTCGCAACCCATGCTTTCATCAATCTTTGATTATGGAAAATATGACAGTTACAGTGTGGGTCTCTGCTCTGAGAAAATGCTGGGAAGGAAACTAACCAACTACTACCAACCAACCAACCCCTCACAACATTGTTCACAGTGGTATTTATAAGCAAAATATCGGAAAAACATTCATTACAACTGACCTAAACAGGTCTGCTAGAAAACTCTTCAAAAATCTAAGTGTTTCTGGAATTAAATGCAAGTAAATATTTCTAGCTGCGCTAGGGGCAGCTGAATCAAAAAAGATGACAATGTGGCCCTTGGAGGCTAGATGCGGTGCTGCTAGAATGATTGTGCTTTGGGAACTGTAGTTCTGCTTTGGTGTGAGTTAAATGTGCCATAATTATGATTTGAGGACTTTCGAGTGGCTTCGCCCTTTTTCTTTGAATTTGCTGGAAGGTATTAAATGTTCTCCTGCTTCGGGTCGCTGCTCAAGATTTTTACTGATACTCTTTGCGGCTACATTGATGGCTTCCGCCGTCTACTGATACTCTTTGACACGCTTGATACCTAATGATTTGATCTGATACACTTTAAACTCTGTCATTGATCTGCTGATGTCTTTAAACCGGATCACTTTGGCACGATCGGGCGATTTTTGGGCTTTTTCGGCGCAGAACAGGATAAGGAATCAAAAGATTCCTCGAAGATTCCTTGAAACAGCCTATTTCCTGTAGCGATGCGCAATTAGCGCTTCACGCTAATCGCGCATCGAAAACTGCCTCTGTTTCTTGTTCTGGAGCTCCGAAGTGCGATTTTTCTTTCTGCGCAAAGTTTTGGCTTTCTGGCTGCTGACGTCAACATGACGTCAGCTGTACAGTGGATGATGTCAGCTGTGGTGGGTCCCTGGTACAGGATGACATGGCGAGGTGCTGATACTGAAGGTGATGCGATGAACTAGCTCCGATGCGATCGCGATATCGCATCGTCGAGGAATGGGGGGTGTTTGAGGTGGACATTTGGCGCTTGCGATCGCCGACCGCCGATATCGCGATATCGCGTCGGGTGGTGACAGATGGGTCATAACTTGCATGGAGAGGAAACTGCGATCTTGCAATGCCATCTGGCTTTTAAGGGTTTGCGGAGTGTTAAGGAAGTCGGCAAGGGGCTTGTTTTGGGCAGAAAGTGTAAGTAAGTGGGTGTGAAAGGCATTTGAGGTTTCGGAAGGGGTCCGATTACCTCAGAGGGATTTTATACTCGGGAAGGAGTCCATTGTATCTGGAAGATGGTTTGAAGGTTGAGGGTTCTTGCTAAGTTTCAGGTAAACTGAGCAATTCTCGGGGGTACTTATGGTTATTTTTCAACCAGGGGGGAATAATACATAGGGGAAGATATGCTTAATATTAGTAGGGGGACGGGAAAAATAGGGAGCTACATAATAATGTTAGTGGTTAATATGGAGATGGTAAGAAAGCACTAAGTTCAGGAGACCTTAGGCTGTTACGAGGGGGTAGAAGCATTCTTTTAGAGAAAGTATGGAACCGTTTTGAGTAAAGGAGGTCTTTACTCGAGTTACTGTTATTAAAATGATGGAACTTAAGAGGTGTCAAGCAGATCTTGACCTCCTTTGGGGAAGTTAGTTAACAATTGGGGAAAGCGGAGAAGGGGAGTTAGTTATACATCTTTTGAGCTTATCGCATAGAACTACCTGTTGATTGTGTCCTGAGTGAGATGACACCTGAAAATATAGAACTGATCAGCAATTAGGATTCAGCAACCTCAGAACTACCTACCCAGCCTACTTACCTAGCATTTTCTCTTCTTTTGATTTGGGTGCACTTAGACTTGCAAACCCATCATTCATTTTTCCTTTGATGCTTTCCTATCTACATACTACCCTTATTTCTTCCAAGGGCCCAGATTAAGCTGTTGGGCTCCTCTGCTTCTCTACCTATCTAAGAATCTGCCAAAATTAGCTGTTTGGACAGATTTACATTCTCTTATATTCTAAAATAGGAAAATTTAAACCTAGGGAGACCAAGATTAAGCTGTTTGGACCTCCCTTAACTGAAAATTGGCAATACCGGGAAACTTTACAAAATTTGGAAGGCAATTGAATGGACTTGGAGTAGCCTTCTTCGCTTGGAGACTGTTAAGCAAATATGGAGCATTGCAGCATGCAAAGTACGACATATTTGGCCTGTAAAATGTCAATCATGAAATATGAATAACCTGCTGCAGCAGGAAGGTAACAATGGCTCCACTTGGGGATGGCTTCTCCTTGTGAGAAGCCAAGAACAACAGGTCAGGATGCCTTAGTCATTAGTTGTTGCTGTTTTCTGCAAAATCGTCTTCTCCGGCTGCCTTATTTCTTCTACCTACCTACCCTAACCAACACTTACTTTGCTGTCAGGTGAGATCAAATAACCAATGCAACCACTCAAGCAACTGAAGAAAAGAGTGATCTCGCTGACTGATGGCCTTTGAACTTGGAAGCATTATTCGGTCATATGCCCTCATAATCAGCGTTGTGGTATAGAACGGTTGTTGTTGATGTATCTGGTCTTCTCTGAGAAAGCATGCTAAAGAACTTGCGTCAAGCAGAAGTTCCATGTAGTGTGCAATAGGATCAATAAAATCATCATGTGAGAGAACTTCTTCTGGGTTTTCTTGGTCTGATGGAACAACTGCATCCTCGGTAATCAGCCTAGCAGCTACTCCTTCTGTCTCTATCTAGAAAATAGAATCATACAGAATCTGTAAGTGAGGAGGTAGCGCTATTTCCTCCTGAGTTAGGGAAGGAAGACTTCAGCATGATTCTGGGTCTTCTTGGTCAGACGGAGGAGTTGCATCTTCGGTAGTAAGCCTAGCAGCTAATCCTTTTGTCTTTGTCTTGAAAATAGAATCATACAAAATCTGTAAGTCAGCAGGTAGCGCTATTTCCTCCTGAGTTAGGGAAGGAAGACTTGGGCATGATTCTAGGTCTTCTTGGTCAGACGCAGTAGTTGCATCTTTAGTAATAAGCCTAGTAGCTAATCCTTCTGTCTTTGCCTTGAAACCTAGATCATACTCAATCTGTAATTCAGGAGATAGCACTATTTCCCTGTGGACTGGGGGAGGAATATTTTGGTAAAACTCTTTAGGGTCACGGAAATTGTATGATTGTATCTGAGCTTCCAAGAGTTCAATTTCATTCTCATATTTTTCAACAACTAACTCAAGGAAAAGTTTATTCGAGTGGCCTGCTGTTTTTGTTTTTAACAATACTGCTCTGAAAAATTCTTCATTAAGCTCAAATTCTGATAAAATTTTTCTGAATTCATCTAAAGCTTCATTAAATGGAAGATCTTCCCAGAACTCGGTCATTCTCTCTCACTGTTAATGCTTGGGAACATGGAGTATTTGGCTGTAAAATTGGTTCGTTCCTCAGTGGAGCCTTTGATTGAAATTGAAGTGGATTCGCTAGGTGGATGCCTAGACTTTGAAGTGCCTGATCTCTGTCCACCATCAAAGACCAGAACTAAGCGGGACAAGCTCTGAAGAACAGGAGCACTTTCTCCAGTAAGCAAGGTTTACAAAAATGAACAAAGCGCTTGAATCCCCAATGGAGAACACAGGTACAGGTCGACCGAGGCTTTCATACGTCGGTTTCTTCCTCTGTAGAGCTGCAGACTGGCTTAACGCATTTATCTGAGGAGCATCCCCAGCAGAGTCGCCATTTTGTTATCACTCAGGTTGTCCCTAGGCTCGTTATAGGGATACGGCCGAGGTAACCACAAACCAATCTTTGGATTGCAGGTTCTAGCCTACCTGCAATTAGAGAGGGCTCTCTCTTTATGATTCAACTTTTGTTGACGATTTTAGGCTAGCTTTTTGGCTTCAAGGGAGTTTTTTTTGTGATTGGATGGAAGGTACGATTCTCGAACAAAGAGGCAAGGTAAGGTGTGATAAGTTTCGAACCATTGGGCATGGAATCACAGATTGAGGCTTTCTATTGCGTTTTCTTGGTCACAAGGTGATACGGAGCGGGATAGCCACACAGGATACAATTATCAATCTACTGAAAGTATGGAATGAGAATCAGGGATGAAAGGCAAAGGAGAATCATTTCATCATGCTGAAAAGAGGAGAAATGGGTGAATGGGATACAGGAGCAGTTAAGAATTCCTAAACATGCATTCACATGTGAAAAAAACAGCGTAAAAAAGATCATTTAAGTATACATTCTCATAGCTATTTCTGAAGAAAACATCGAAAATTGCAAAAATTTAACTTAAGGTGTAATGAAACAAATCTTAAGCTATTCTTTTTTCCTGCAATTTAGAAGGCGGAATGGTGGTAAAAACATAAAATTTAACAGAGGAGAGAAACACTTATTGAATCATGTAGAAGCACAGGAATTTCGTAATCATTCCTTGGCCAAGAGAAAACATCAAGTAGTTTCGCAATCCATGCTTTCATCAATCTTTGATTATGGAAAATATGACAGTTACAGTGCGGGTCTCTGCTCTGAGAAAATGCTGGGAAGGAAACTAACCAACTACTACCAACCAACCAACCCCTCACAACATTGTTCAGGGTGGTATTTGTTGAAAATAATACTGAGAGGGGGGGGTGAATCAGTATTATCTAATTCTTTTACCAAATCTTCCTTATTTATACTTTGAATTATTTTTGCATACCAATACCATAAATAATGAGCATGAACAAGAAAAGCAGACAGTCACATCAA
>APFE031643523.1:2639-19782 GCA_000404065.3 Pinus taeda | reverse complement strand
TATATATATATATATGTATAGATAGATAGATAGATAAATAATATGTTGTTACTACTGACTTGTTTGTCTTTTGCAGGGATAATGATTATAAAATATGACAAGGAGGAGCTAAAAGGAAATTTTCCAAGTATAGTTGATGTTGTTACTCTGTCGGCGCTGTTACTTTGCCGACGCTGTTACTCTGCTGACGTTGTTACTCCGTCGACGTTGTTACTCCGTCAATGCTGTTACTCCTGAATTTTTTTCTAAGTGACAGATGTTGTTACTCCGTCGGTGTTGTTACTTCACTAGTGTTGTTACTCCATCAATTCTGTTACTCTGTCGGTGTTGTTACTCCGTCAATGCTATTACTCCATCGGTGCTATTACTCCGTCAGTGCTATTACTCCGCCACTGTTGTTACTCTACTGGTGCTATTACTCCACCACTACTTTTACTTCGCTAGTTACTTTGTTGTTACTCTACCGCCAGGTAGGTCACCAGGTACGCCTCTGTTGACTTTTACGGATTCAATTAAAATATTCCATTAATGAGACATATACGTGATGCGAATGACCACATTTAAGTTGGGGGGGTGGCATCATGAATAAATGACGACGAACTTAAAATACAATAATGATACATCATTACTAAATCATATGTGAATAGTAACAAAAAAAAACTGTGATTTTGTAATAATGACCATGATGCATTGGAATTTGAATTTTGTACGTCAATGACCTATCGGTCTTTTCTCAATCCATCGAAATAAATTACTATAATTATTCCATTGTACTGTCATAATTCACCATCATTCTTTGCGATTTCTGAAATCTACCAGCCATTTTCACTGTCCTTTTACCTCATGCCCCACCATGTTGTTACCATTGTCGCTGTTAGTGTGGATTGTTGCTACTTTCTCCCTAATATCCGACTGTGTCCACTGTGTTGTTACTGTTTCTACAGTGATGGGTGGGTTGGTTGTGCATCACGAGCCGGAGGATACCACATTGATCCACAACAACAAGGAAGTGTGTCAGATATTCGTTAATGCAGGTTGGTACATTTATCTCGATATGTTGTAGGGGTTCAACGAAGGAATTGTAGTAGAATTCACACTTAACTTGGTTGAAGAAAGCTCATGGGTGAGAGGGATAAAAATCCCCATCATAGAGGAAGCCATTGCAGAAGTTAGTGGATTACCCCGGCAAGGACAAAGTTGGTTTTCATAGAGAACCTCCCCTTTGGAGTTCCCGGAAGCATTCTTGCAAGCTCGTGAGAGAATTGTTTAAAAAGGCCAGTGGTATGGCCGGAATTCATTACCACATCCATGGGGTGATGTAGCAAGTTTTGTAATGAAATATATAACTTGCAAAGGGAGGTACACCACTATATTCAAGTATCACTTCAGGGTGCTAGCTCACCTCCAATTTCCATAGTCAAAGGTCTTCTCATTGAACATGCCTTTATTTTTGTTAAAAAGCCTCCAACTGATGGCACAATCTTCTCGGTGCTCGCGAAGAGTTGCAATAGTCATTACCAACCATGGGCTAGTTCAACTACTAGCTATGCAAGCACTAGCTCAGTTTCAAATTCCGTGGCAAACATTCTGGGAATCGACAAAAGAAGAGATAACAGTTGTTATAGCTGCTAGGGAAGAGGAGCTAGAAGGAATGGAGGAGGAACCAACACCAGAGGATGAATATGTAGATCAAGAAGAGTTGGAAGAAATGGAAATGAAGGCCGAAGGATCAGAACAAGGAAGGGAGCTTGAAGTGGAAGAAACAGTCGAGGCTATTACAAAAGAACCAGCCTCAACTGTGGAGTCAATGGAAGAAGAGGTACCAGAGAAAGGAAGGTTGGATATGGAAGAAATTGTTAGTATCATAGTTGAAGTTGTACCACAAGAGCCAACCTTGACTGTGGGGCCAATGGAAGAAGATGGACCAAGGAAAGAGAGACCTGAGGCAGAAGAGACCGTTGAGCCGAAAGAGGAAGGAATTATGGACACAATGGATGGGGTTAACACAATGATACATAAGTCCACCTTTATTAATGATGTGCCAGTGGAAATAGTGCCAGTGTCATCTGCTCAGGAAATGTTGGATACGAGCAGTGGTGTCACACAAGAACCACCACCAACCCATTCAGCTCTGGAAAATGTGGAAGAACTAAATCATGAGGTTGAAACTGCTTCATAAGAACTAGTGTCAATTGTGGGATAGGAGGCCGCACAGGATGAAGTCTCGGGCCAGAGTGGAATTGTTGCTGATAGGGGAAAAGAGCTTGAAGTCACAGCTAGGACTGTTATAAACCAGACATAAAACATTTTTCATTTTTCTTTTTGTGCCTCCATTCCAAAATGGGTGAGGGTGTCTCGTTCTCCCCGACGCTCAGAGGAGGAGGTTGTTGTTCCTCCTATTCTAAAGTTTGATAGGTTGATTAAAGGCACGATTGCTGCTAGTCTGTTGGCTGCAGACTCCCAGCAAGACTATCCCAAAGGACAGAGGGAGGAAGAACACCCCACAAAACCACAAGAACAACATCCGAGTGACGAAGGCGTTGTTCGCGCAGATGCCTTGGAACCTAGAGGAGAAGAAGAAGCGGGTGGTTCTGAAATAGGGGAACTAGGAAGGGAGATTCTGGTTGAAATGTCGATGGATACTCCTTTGGTCAACCCACCACCTACCGAAACATCCCTAGAGCAGGCCAAGGTAATTATTAAAAAGGAAATAGTTTCTCCTGAGGAAGGGGGACCAAGAAAGAGGGTCTCGATAGAAGAACCTGTAGATATTCTCCTGAGTAATCCACCACTTGATGAACCAGCTGTAAGGCTGGTTGAGGTGGTTGTCAAGCAAGAAGTAATCGAGGGAGAGGAACCGAGGCAGGAGAACCTGACAGAAGGCGCAAAAGGTATTCCTTCGAGTAATCCACTACCTGTTGGACCAACTGCAGAGAAAGATGAAGTAATTGTTAAGGAGGAGTGGATAGAACTCTGCGAGCAACGGAGGCTATCCCTTAGAAAGAAATACCAGCCTACAATTCAAGGATACAATGCGGTTGAAAACAGAGTTCAGAGGTTGAGGAAGTAGGTGCATCGACTCAAGAAACAAGTAAGGAAGTATAAATGTTGGGTTAAGGATCCCAAAGCTACAGTGGACGAGGCAGAAACACAGGTAGACAATGTGCCGACGACCTCTATTGCTACTCAAATAGACCCTATCAAGCACTTGTTCGAAGGCCGTGAATTCTCCTTGATAGTTGAGATTCAAATGTGGAAATCTACCATAGCCCACTACCAGAATGAGGTAAAAAGAGCTTAGGAGTAGGCGTCAAAATCTATTTTTGAATATGTAGAGCGCGTGGTAGATTATGGCTGAGGTATGCAAAGCAGCAACTCAAGGTAGAATGGTTGGAAGAACAAGTGAAGGAATTGAAGACTAAAAAAGAATAGATGTTCAGCTTGGCACAAGAGGTAATGCAATGTCACCCTCCTACTTCTAGCTATGCCTTGTTCTTGCATGAGATATTTCTTTTCTTTTTTTTGGAAAGCATTAAGAAGGATATTAGTCATGAAATTGAGGACAGTGTATAGTTCCTTCGTATAATGAGAATCCATGACTTAGCAACCCAACACTTGATGTGTGAGCTCTATCTGCATGGATACCTCCTGCGTCCAGACAAAGAATTTAGTCTGGTCCCATATGTGGGGGACCTTCATTTAAGGGCTTTTACCTCCTACACTCTCAATTAGATTAACTGGCAGAAGGATTCCAATACGTTTGAGTCAAATCAAAACACGAAGCCTCTTATGATGAGAGGAGAGCACGAATGGTCAGTAACCATGTACAAGTAGCACACCGCCTTTTTAGAGATCAAGGGAAATAGAGAACGGATGTTGAGGACACAAAGGTGGTGCATTGATCTTTGTGTCAAACAAATAGTGACGTTCCAAGATGAGGCCCTTGATAGTTGCTAGAAAAGGTGGATGATGTCACCCACATCTATCCGGAACAGGGAACTTTTTGGAGCACCAAATTTTGCACAGGCACTTAGTCGGGTGCCGAGATATGTGGCATGTGTCCAAACATGCGGGGTCCGATGGATGGGAATCTGGTTTAGGTTCCCTGTCATTTGGTTGTCAGCAGAGCACTATACCCCAACATATAATGTAACAGATGATTGGTGGAAGGAAGTCCTTCTCTTCGAGGGATACAAGGTCCCAAGAACAGACATGGTAGAAGAATATGATCTCTACCATCTCCACAAGGATCATAGCCAATCTAACCCAGACCCACGGAGGCGGTGAGATGCATGAGGGCATGGAGAAGGCTAGTTGGGGGGAGATGTTGGGCACCAAATCTTCTTATCTTTTCCTCACATTTCCACCCATCCTTTCATCCTTTTTGCACTAATTGACATGAATTTATTATGATAAACCTATGAAGTAACCCTCCTTTCTTTGTCTCTTGGAATATATAATTGATGAAGTAAAGTTACGAGGGTTTTGATTATGTGAACTACTAAAACTTGTTATGTCCGCAGATTTCGGTGAACGGGTATCTCTTTCACAACATGTAGCAACAGTTGTGTGATTCACAACAACTGTTCTATAACATTGAGACAACATAACCAACTTGCAACTGTTTTCTAGCCTATTTTGGATCGTTCATGTTCTCACTCTCTTGGTGACTAGTGCTATTCTAAATTGTTGTATATTTTGGGAATTTAGTTGCCAGGTTTTGGGGAATATGTTATTACCCATGTATTGTATAAAAGGGCTCTTATTCCTATGCAAAGGGTTAGCCGTGCAGAGATATGTATTGTAACAACTTCTTTACAAATTAATAAAGTACAAGAAATTTTGTTGTTCTATTTCTAGTTGTAATTTAATGCGGCCCTGATCAGAGAGCTGGGCCCGCTCTTCTGATCAAGTGCTGTGTATTTCCTTTTATGTATGTTGTTTTACTTCTTCTGTTTATTTATTTATTGTTGTTACAGATCCTTATAGATTGGTGTGAATTCCTTTTAAGTTATGTGATTTAATTTCTATTACTGTTACAGTGATGTGTTGATTTCTTAATCACTAATCCTTGGTTGTTGTAAGGTTGTAACCTTGCCCCTGCACATACCTTGCGTGTTGCCTTGAAATTTATACACACCTGGATTGATGAATTAATGTAGGAAAGGGTTGAATATTTTATTCACACTCAGACCACAACACTCTTGACCTACGAGAAGTTCTAGAATACCATATATGCGAAGACATACAACCCAGAATATAGAAAAAAATGAGAAAAACAACAAGTATTTTATTATTCAGAGATGAAAGCAATGTTTACTTGCCTCTTCGAGGGGGCAAACTCTAGCAGAGTAGAGATCGATTAGAAAATAAGACTCAATATTTACCAATGGGGAGTCTCTATCCTTTATATAGGACTCATACATACAATACCATGGGTCATTACCATGGTTCTCTCAATAGCATCTATCTACTACCATGGCCTGTTTACAACTAACTATGGTCCCTTTCTTAAATGTGGGTCAACCACTTACAATTATTAATACGAGCTTTATTGACTCTTTAACTAACTATAACTATGACTTGACCCTATTACATAAATAAAGGGGCTAGGGTTGGACCCTGACAATGATTCGCCATTTTTGGAGTAAAAAAGTAAAAGATTAAGAAATAATAAAATAATAAAACTACTTTTTCAACTTGTATTTTCAAATTATCTCCCTAAGGTTTTTCTCAAATTTCAAGCGGGAGAACTTGTTGGATGAAAAATTTAATTCCTCATCTAAGGAGTACCCATGTTGCATACTTTCGATCGACCTTGCTACACGAAAAATAAGAAATACATGAAAAAATGTGATTGCAATCATGATTTTCGTGTATTTCTCATTTTTTGGGTAGCAAGGTCCATCAAAAGTATGCAACATGGGTACTGGTTGAATGAGGAATCAAATTTTGCATCCAATGAGTTTTGCCACTCGAAATTTGAGTAAACCCATAGGGATATAAGTTGAAAATATGAATTGTAAAAAATATTTTTTTTCCCTCTAAAATTTGATGATGTAATCTAATCTTATTTTTTTATTTCCACTATTATTTTATAGTTTCCTTGGGGGTGGGGGGGGGGGGGAATTTTAGACCTAAAAAATACCCTAATGCTTAAGTCACGTTAAGGAAGTGGAATGGACAGAAACACACCATACATACATTCAACATCAGCTACAGGACCCTCAAGAATCAATCCAATACTTTAGACAGCTTGCCCTTGCATCCCACTGAAATTTTCAACAACTTAAGCCTCAGTTGCTCTCATGTTATAGGCATGAAAACGTCAACAAACCCAAAATCACTCTCACAAGCTTGTCTGCCAGCAACCAGAGACTAAATTTGTGAATGTTATGCCAGTGACCTCAGGATTTGAGCCACTTTTTTAGGCTCAAAGCCCAGGTCATTGCCCAGAATTGAACCATCTCTTCGTAATAGTAAAACAACATGGAAATGATAGTATTAAAGAAAATACTTGTTTAAGACCTTGACTAGGCCCCTACTACCCATGACAAGAATTTCATCAAACATATTGTTGGATACCTATACCAATAGGTTTCATATTTCATGATTGGCAAATATAAGTGCCAAATATGCTCCATTTTTGCTGCTACAAAGGTTCCATATTTGCAAGAAAAGAGAAGGTGTGTATATGCCTGCATACTCATTAAAGTTTTGATGGATGACCCAACAGTCTAATCTGGATCATGCCATCTTTTCAATTTATGTTGTAGAATAGAGAAGGAAATCTGTCCAAACTGTTTAATCTTGGCAGATCAATAGTTAGGCAAAGAAACTAAGGTTCCCAACTGCTTAATCTGGGGCCTTGGAAGGAATAAGGGTAGTGCTAGATAGGAAATGAAAACAAAAGCCAATGAAAAGAAAAGGCACATAAAGGGTTTGCAAGCCTAAGTGCACCCTACAAGAAGAAATAAAAAATGTTAGGCAAAATAGTTGGGTAGCTAGATGGGGTTGCAGAAGTGGTGTTTCTTCCAAAATCAACTTTGCTAATCATGTACAGGAAAAGAAACACACTGGAGCATGACTAACTTCCCTTTTTTCCATTTGTATATCACTCATTACTAACACCCTTTCACAAGTTGTGTACATAAGAGAAGCTTAAGGCTTTGTGATGTTCTTATGGCCTTAAAAGCCACATTTCTTGTGCAAAAAGTCTTTTCATTTTGATCTACTCTTTACACCAAGTTATTTTCAAGAAAACTTGGTTGTATTGATCCTCATCCATATTTTCCCCCCACATTAACAGCTAATCCTATTATTTAACTCCCCTATCTTACCCTTCTCTACTAGTATTAACACCATGGTGTATAAACCCCAAAGTTTGTATAAATATCCCTCCCCTTGGCATTATAGCCATATGGTCTTTTAAAAAATGGATCAAAATGACACCTGGTCACTTTGATGAACCTCCTTGTCATCTCTCTTCCCATTCCAAATCACTTTACTCATTTAGCCTTCATTTGCAAAGATAGACCCTACAAAACCCCTCCTACCCATAACCCTTTTTGAAATTGTGAAAAAAACCAAAAAAAACCCATAAAACCCACTATTCCTAAGTTCTCCACCCGAAATATTAAAATGAATATTTTAATCGACTGGTGGGCCCCTTCCCAACCTGCTCGACCCGTCGGAGGACCCGCCAGCCGTCCGATCTCCGCCGCTCAGATCTTACGGTGGGCGGTCAATCTCACTCCTCGACCTGCCGACCTTTAGCGTTCAGGGAAAGTGGTTTTGGATCCCGTACAAGGACGCGTGGCAGGCGCTGGGGTTGTTCGGAGTCCCCCTCCCCGATACCGCCTTAGCCCCAAAGGTGGTGCGGGGAACCCGCTTACCGCTATCCCGGTTACCACCCTCCCTCCTGCATCATGCCCACCTCATCCTGACGTCACCTCATCTTCGCCCGCCCCTGCATCCCGTGGCCCTCCACGCATCCCTGCCACCGCATCTACCCGCCACCGTGTCTTGCCACCCTGGCTCACACCTCAGCGCCACGTCACCACCGTACTATGGGCCCACTATGACGTCATGCTGACGTCATCGGCGAAAAAGCGCCAATAGCGGCTTTTTCCGAAATTCAACGTTATAAACGACCAAATGAGCCGTTTTAAGTCATTTTCATGCGTAAAAGAAGGAGCTGTTGACAACCATCTGCCGCGAAAATTGTCTTCCAGCCAACAAATTCAAAGATTTCAACCGTTGCAAGTCCACAATTCCACTGTGCTAAGCCTCCACAGCACGGCTCGCAAGCATCCAAGCTAGTTTTTCTAGGTATTTAGCCGGTTTCCTACTTCCCCCATGCATTTCAATTCTCTGTAAAAATTCACCATTAAAGACTGCTAAACTCCTGAATTCAGCTCTGCCTGCTACCTAAAGCAAGCCCAAGTAACCTGCACCGCCCCTAAACCCCAATTCAACAATAGAGTGCTCGTTCCACGGGCTAAAAACCCCAAAATTGCCCTCGAGGTGCTCGGCATTGTTCCCTTTTGCCAAGAACAGGCCACCTGCATTCTTACCAGAAGAACCTCACTATCTCTGCACCTGGTCATTAGCAACTCACATCCCTGTGAATTCGCAGCAAACGACAAAAGCCAGCTTGCATTATCCACTAAAGGAAGGACACCAGACTGTGTTAACAGTTGACCTGCAGCTAAAAGTCTTCAAGAACTTGTCAAACCATTACCTCTACATACACAGATTAGCTTCAATCATGGCATCTCCTACAACCTCATCCATCAATGTGGCCTCACAAAGTCAAACAAATAAGGAGCTGGAGGCCTTGCCATTAGTTGACAAGGATTGTCTCATTGGAGACTTTGAAGGAAACAGGACTTTTGCAACCTTCAGTAGACTGAGGGAAGACTATAAGGACGGGCATGGTACACAGGGGATTTGGAGTCAAACCTCCCTTTACTGTCTCCCAGCTTGAATGTTTCCCCGAAATCTCATACTCGTGCTGACACTATGATGTCCAGCACAGAGCTATCAGCACCCCATCAGGGAGAATTCTCTTTTACATAAATGCTGAGTCCATAAACAAGATGTTACAGTTTGATCAGACAGAGTTGCTGATCCCATTCTCCATGAATTATTTGATGGAAGCTGGTGACAAGATGACCAGTGAAGAGCTGCAAAAGGTCATCAGAAACTTCATGAGACCTGAGTGCAGACTACAGAGCCACCCCCTTATCTGAATGAACAATTCAATGATGTAGGCAAGCTGTTACTAGATATGATAGCCTATGTGTTGGGATACCAAAACAGTGAGCATGTGGATAGAGCCTTGCTAGTGTTGCTGTCTGTTTAGAGCCCATGCCAACCCCCTGCCCGAAAGTACAACTTTGCTAAGTTCATAGCCAATAAAATTCATGACCAGTTGACCAAAGTGGACAGACAGGGGGTCTTCAGATACTCAACTTACATTTACCATCTGTTCATGTTTTATCATTCTGAAGCCTTCCCATGCTACGTCAGAAGGCTGGATCATACAGGGGAAAGAAGATCTGTTATCTTCTGGACCTCAGTCTATCACAAAGTCACAAATTCACCCTATACCTACTGTGAATTTGTTGACCAGTTTGTCTACCCAATCTCTTGCATGTTGATGAAGTCACCTCCTCCCAGGATATCCAATGAGATAAAGAAAACTCTGCAGCTTTCTAAGAATAACAAAATAGGTGACTGGTACCTATATGAACACCATACTGTATTCAAGGTCTATGGATGTGAGCTCTGTCCATACAGGCTCCCCAAATACGTACCAATGAGGTTGTTTGCCTTGGAGTATTACAGGAAACTGATTCAGTCAGACCTCACCCACTTCCACAGCTCCAAGAAAAAGGCTCACCTTAACTTCAAAAATGAAATGGGCCCCTTCATCATGAATAAGAAGGAAGGATGGGAAGCTGCAGACTTGATCCTTAAGGAAAATTACAAGCTGTCCTATAGCTTTCGATGGGTCCCTTATGACCCTCAAGGTTTCATCTCTGCTAGAAGAAACAAGTATAGGCTCCTAGCTATTAAGCATTGCCAATACCCACATATAGAAAAATATGCCAACTTGCAAGAATGGCAGCCTGACACTCTAGTTGAGGGCCTAACTGAGGAAGAAAGAATGCTTAAAAATGTCAAAGAGCTTGAGAAGACCATTGACCTGGATTATGTGCAGCAGGTACCCTTCAGAGTTCCTTACTCAGTGGGACAAGGGACCTCAGTTACAAGGACTGCACCACAGGCACCTACTACAACAACAGCAGCAATGGACAAAGGCAAAAGCATAATGGGTGCAGAGGATGAGCCAGGAAAGGGACAGACTGAGCAGCAGACAGAACAGCAAACAGAGCAACAGAGAGAGAAGGAAGCAGGGCAGCAGACAGAACAGAAAACAGAGCAGGAAAAGGGCCAACAACAAGAACAAACTGTTAAGCCACAGAATGGGCTGCCAGAAATTCCTACAACACAGACACCACCACCTCAAACGCAGCCATTAACTATCCCAGTTCTACAGACCCCATCACATGAAGAAAGGGGAGTAAAAAGACAAAGAGAAGAGTCCACTCCTCCCAGTGGATCCTCCCATCAGCCAGAAGCCAAAAGGCAAAAGACAGACTCCCCAGAGGTGGAAGACATCACTAAAGATGTCTTGAACATTTCAACAAAGGATAGGGAGAGCAGTCAACACACAGGAACAAGCTCCTTTCAGCAGGAGCAAACTTTACAGGTTAGCTTGGAGGTGGCCTCTCAACCACAGCAGAGCAAGAATCCAAAGAGCACCAAGGCTTCCTTTAAACAAATAAAGGCTCAAAATGAGCTATTGAGGGCTGAGGTGTATAAACAGTTTATAGATGCTACACCAGCCATGCAAGAGAGACTGATGTCTGTTTATGACATCCAAGAGGAGAAAATTATACTCAGTCATTTTAAGCCCAAGGGGCCGCAGCCTAAGACAGCTGCAGACTTCATAAAAACAAGGGTGGAGGTCCTGGCTAGAGATATACATCCCATGGAACAAATTGAACTCCACAAGCAGGTTGGGGAGATGGTCTATGCCACCCTAGTAGAAAAGGCCACATTGGCCCATGAGCTGAAAGAATCTTTGAAAAACACCAATACTCAGCTAGACATTGAGAGGATGTCCTCCAAAGCCAAGGACAATAGAATAAAATATCTTGAAGACATCATTGTTGATTTAGGGCATGATCCTAGTGATCCGACAGGTGTTAAAGCCCTCATAAAAAATAAAGATGATGATCTCAATGCATTGAGAAAGAGATTGAAGCTGCCACCCACCGAGCACCCTCAAACAGCGGAGCTTCAAAAACAAAAACAGGCTGAGGACTAGTTAGACCTCCTACTGCAGCTAGATCAGAGGATCCGGGAATTGGAGAAAGAGCTGGAGGGGGCAATACAGGACAAACAGGGAGAATCTACTTCCCAAGCTCCTCCAACTACTTCCACAACAGCAGCAACATCAGGGGCAACAGTGGCCCCCACAACAGAAGCAGCAGGTACATCAGCAGCTCAAAAGGACAATCCAAGTATAGAGGACCTGACTAAAGCTGTCAAAGAGATGGAACTCCAGGCCGATGAGATAAAGAAAACCAAGGAGAAGTTGGCAGAGCTGGAGTCCAAATATGACAAATCCAAGATATTGGTGGCTGAGCAGGGAAGAATAATAAAGGCCCTCAAGGACAAGATAAAGGCCCTAGAAAAAGAATTGAATCTAGAAACAGCCATGGCCAAAATAAAAAGGATCTTATGGGCCAAGATAAGCAAATCCATCACACAGCAATGGAAATCAATAAAAACAATACATCAGCAGATGGAATTGCTAGGCCAAGCACACATAGAAATCAATAAGGCTAAAGCAGTGCTGGGAAACAGGCCAGAACAAGCCAATAGAATGGTATACTTCCTGAACAGGCATGAGCAGGAGGAACTGGCAGCCATGGGTATTCCCAACAGAACAGAAGCTGTCCTCCTTGCCAAGAAAGTTCTCACTCTCAGGAGCTATGTATAGGCGGTGGAGAGAAAATGTTATGAGATGACAGCAGATGTGGAGGAATTTAAGGTGAAGATGGCAGAACTGCAAGCAAAAGGCCTGCCCAGCCTATTAACTAGTGCAGGAAAATTGGTCTCCCAAGAGCAGTTTGCCAACAGAATGGTGACATACATTGAGAATTAGATTACTGCATCTAGCAGTACATCTGAACAGACAGGGCCTCCCTCAGGACAGAGTTTATATGATAAATTGGGAGGCCTATTCTTTATTGAAAATGAAGTGAACCACCTTTTTGAGACTCCTCCTAATTTTTTCAAATATACAGAGGCTGATGAAACCTTAATAAAGATTAGGAGGCATCAGATGCCCAAGGAAGACTAGTGGCAATCAATGCTTAGAATTCTGCCACGGTAGCTCCAGCTGTTCAGTCACTGCCAGCCCCAGATCAAATACAGGACAACATGAGGATAAAGTGAGCATTTAAAGCAGCTGAATGCGGACCCAACATATGGACCATGACAGCTGGCCAAAAGACAAAGAAATGCACAAAACTTGGTGGTACACCCTCAGTCAACTCCAAGAGCCACCAAGTCAGCAGTCTCTGACCATTTTCTGACAGGGCCAAGAGGACACACAAACTACAGCTGCACGGACACACTATTCAGCAGTTAAGTCAAAGCACTCAGCCGACTTCAACCAACTCCGTAAGATCCAAATGCCAAGATTGTTCTGATAGGAGTTAATAGCTTTTATAGCTCATTGAAGATTGTAATAACTGCTCATCTACCAGCCCAGTACTAGTGTAAGAAGATATTTTTCCTCTCAGATGACTCATACCTGAGATATTTTGTAATAGACTTCTATATATTCCCCCTCGCATTTGTTAGCAGGGGTTGGACTCCGGATGTAAGAAATATCTTGATATCTCTTCTGTTACTCTTATGTTGTAAATATTCAGACAACTAATACAAAGGATGATGGGATTTCTCCAAGCATTGTGTCTCTTGATGTCTTGATGGTGTATGGCTCAAAATTGCAGGATTCCTCTGTATTCCATGGCTCAATAAGTTTTCTTGTTACTCTCTGTTACATATATGTTTGCTATACTTTCATATATCTTTCATGCTCTCCATGTACTCAATATCTAAATGGCAAGGAAAAAGAATAGTCCCAGGACTTAATCTTTGATTACCCAGAGCTCAATCCTAGCTATTTCATATGTTTTCTTCAGTTATGGTATCGAAAGAGTAATTCTTCAATGCTACCTTTCATACTATATCATCACAGTGCTCTGTTATTTCAGGAATTCAATTAATTGCCCCTAAGTAATAGACCTCTTTCCCACTACCCAACTTAGTAAAGAATCCTTAATTGCTCTTTGCTAGTTGTTTTCATTTCACCCTCACAATTTACAGTTTGTTTTATGAAATATACACAGGCCCTGTAATTCCAGCTGCACTAAGCCAGGATTTCAAGGAAGCAACAGTTACAGACCCCATTGCCCAATGGATTAGTTTCATCTGCAGATAACACTCTAAAAATTATCAGAAGCATCCTCCCAACCAAACATAAAAAACAATCAAACATTCACTTCATAACTAGCCTAAAACTTCATTAAAACAGTGACAAACCTTACAGAGAGAGCCCCCTCTGATTACAACTGGGCTAGAAGCTGTAGTCCAAAGATTGGTTAGTGGTTACCCCGGCCGTATTCCCTTGGGAGTCATAGGGAACAACCTGGGTGTTAACATAAATGGCGACTCCACTGGGGACCTTCACGATCTAAAAGTCTGTATATCTACCAAGAGATTACACTCAGAATCTAAAAATCAGTCAAGAAACCTTCAAACTGCCCCCATACTTCAAACTGCCCCCATACAAACATTTGCAGCCTGAAGGTAGAGCTGACTCAGATATACTTCATACCCAATATAGATATACATAATCCTTTCAACTTCCTGACCAGTCCTTGCTATACAAAGCTTTCACAAAACCCAAAAGGACTAGCTCATAAGCTGGCTCCCAAGAAGAATCTTCGGTACACTAGGGCTAATCCTGACCCCAACCCTCCTTCCGTCTTCCAAAATCCCAATACAATCCCCAAACTAGTTAGGAATCAGCAAAAACAAGATAAAATTGCTGACCTTAGTCCACAGACTGAGCATCCTAACCCAATCCCCACTCCAATCAAAGTCCTATTTCGTTCTACCCCTAATTCTCCTAGTTCCCCATCAACATCTCAAAGTTCCCCACCCACTTCTTCTTCTCCCACACTCATTCTCTTGACCAACACTCTTAAACCCACTGTACCTGTTACCCCTGTAGTACCTATTGTTCCTGTTGCCCCAGTTGCCTTTATCAACCCCCAAAATCTTGTGAATATGGCCAGGTATGCACCTCTCCAACTACCTGCCAATCCTGTGGCTTTACCTCAAGATTATCAGGCCAAAATCTCATATTTTGACTCCACTGGCCCTTATTCAGCTATTCAGCATGCCAAGAGAATGCAAGATCATTTTGAAAATTATGAGATAGATGATGACACTGTAAGGATGAGAATATTTGTCCAAAGCTTAACAGGGGATGTGAGAACTTGGTTCAGATCACTTCCTGCTAACTCCATCAAAACTCCTGATGAGCTTTACCAATCCTTCACAAATAGATGGGAAAAAAAAAAGGACCCTCTACATATACTTGGTGAATATGACATGATTAAAAGAGGTCCTCAAGAGACAGTTTTGGAATACTGTGCTAGGTTTAATAATGTATATAATGCAATACCTCAAAACCTAAGACCTCCCCCGGATTTGGCCTTATATAAATTCCCAGATGGATTTGACCCAGACATGGCCTACCAACTAAAAGAAAGAGCCCCTCAAACCCTCGAAGAAGCTTAGAAGGTTGTTGTAACAGTTGAGGAAAATCTGATTGCTAAGAGGAACAGGGCTAAAATAGAAAAGAGAGTTGTCTTTAAGGAGGAACCCTCAGCCTTAGACCAAAAATTGGATGCAATAATTTCTGGTATGAAGAGGTTAGGTGACAGGGTAGAGTCTGTGGAAAGAAAGTCTTCATGGGAGGCACCACCAAATAATCCTAATAGGAACCCAAACTTTAGAAGGAACCAAAATCCTAGTGGAAGCAAAGTCAACAATGATCCTGAAATAAGGCCTCCATTCCAAGAAAACTATGCTGAAACATCCACATCAGAAGAACAAGTGGTTGACACTCATAACCACCTAATGGGTCTTGACAATAAGCACCAAGTCTTCTTAAGTCAAGAGGATCATGACGAAGAAGACAACAAACAGTTTCAAACAAAGTCAGGAGAATCATTTGATTTCAAACAAGGCTATGACACTGCTGTCTATGAAGTCCATAAACAATACAAACTAAGAAGTAGGACTGTAAACATGACACAGCCTGAGAAAACTAAGGATAGACTGCAATCCAAGAGTGCCATAGTAACAGAACCAATGAATACAACTGATTCACCCACAAAGGAAGTAACTATTGAAGAAATCACTGAACAAATACCAGATCCACCGGCTACATCATCTGAACATTCCAACCCAAGCAAAAGGCCTCAAGAGGTGATGGACAAACATAGGCCCCAAAATCAAGAGGAAACCTTACCAAATAAAGAAAGGGGGCTCACCCATAGCACTAAAATACAAACTGAAAAACCCTTTGACTTGGAAACCGAAATTGGAAAACTAAAAATAGCCATCCCTCTGGCAGAGTTAGCCAAAAATCACATCTATAAACAGCAGATTGAGAGATCTCTCCAACTCAGTCATAATAAAAATAATGATAATGTGGACAATGTCAATGTGTTGGATGACACCCCTGAATTACTGTTTGGCCCTGAGGTTGATGGAAAAATAGCAGGCTCAGGGATCCTACCCTTTTATGTCAGCTTGCATGTACATGATAAGATATTACACAATGCAATGTTTGACTCAGGTGCATCTCATAACTTGATGCCAAAATCTGTAATGGAAAGGCTGAATTTGGATATCACTAGACCATACAAGGACCTCTTCTCATTTGATTCCAGCCAGGTCAAGTGTCTAGGCTTGATAAAAGACTTATGTGTATCCTTAGTCCAATATCCAAACAAAACAATCTTGATGGATGTTGTTGTCACTGATATCCCACCCAAATATGGGATGTTACTGTCAAGATCATGGGGGGCTAAACTTCAAGGGTCTCTCCAATTAGACATGTCTTATGCTACCATCACAGTCTTTGGTCAACCCAAGAGATTGTATAAAGAATCTCTGATGAAATACATGGTCAGTAGTACAGAGAAGCCTCAAAACTTTCCCATATATGCTGTCCATTCTGACATAGACTCATACATCCTCTTCAATGACAATATAGGCAGCAACAACAATGAAGAAGCTCAGATAACTAAAACAAATCAGCCTGCTGAACAAGGAGATCCTGATACACAAACACTGGTTGAATCAAACAATCCAAATATTCAAGATCACAAAACAAATAATAGTGAAACCAGGATACCTAAACAAGACCAAAAGTCAAATAAAGAAATTGCTCTTCAAGAAACCAAAACAATCCCACCAAGTGAGAAGGATGCCATGGAAGCCAAACCAAAAAAACAGCCTATACTCCAACTCACAAATCCAGGCCAGAGAGATAACATTCAAAACCCCCTGAAAGAGGAAACTCTATGGTTCCTAGAATTTGATGGGTCAGTTAACAAATTAGGAGCAGGAGCGGGAGTGTGGGTGCATAACAAACAGAACAGCCATGCAGAGGGTAGAGCCTACAGACTAAACTTCAGATGTACCAACAACATAGCTGAATATGAGGCCCTCCTACTAGGCCTCAAGTTGGTACAATCCTTACAGGCTACAAGAGTATCAATCCTCGGAGATTCAGACTTAGTTATCCAACAGGTCAAAGGAAATTTTGTTACCAATGATAAAAGACTCAGGTTTTACAGATCTGTTGCTACTGAGCTACTAAAGTCTCTTACTGAGTTCCAGATTACCAAAGTTCCTAGGGCTCAGAACCTTCATGCTCATAGTCTAGCCATGTTTGCAAGTACTTGCAAGC
>APFE031643503.1:1326-45913 GCA_000404065.3 Pinus taeda | reverse complement strand
GCAATACCACTTGACCTTAGACCTCCACCTGGCTTAGCCCTGATTAAGTTTCCAGACGGATTTGACACAGATATGGGTTTTCAACTTAGAGAAAGGAATCCCCCTACACTAGAAGATATGCAAAGTGTTGCAATTAGCATAGAAGCTAATATGTTATCTAAGAGAGCTAGGGTTAGAAATGAGAGAAGAACACCCCTGAAAGATGAGACTTCACCCTTTGATCAAAAAATGGATGCTTTAGCTAAAGGAATGGAAAAATTAATGGACAGAATAGAAAACATAGAAAGAAAACCTCACTGGGATTTCCAACAGGCACCTCCAATAAGGAATCCAAACTTTAGGAAGAACCAGAACCAAAACACATGTAAAAATGGGCCTAATCAGAACATTAGACCACCCTTCCAAGAGAATTATGTTGAAACCTCCCATCAAGAAGAGCCTGAGCTAGACACCCAAATCAACTTAATGGGGTTAGATGAACAAGAAATAGTTTTTCTAACTCAGGATGACCAAGAACTATACATGCTTCAACAGTTACAAACCCAGAATGGAGAATCATTCGATTACAAGCAACGGTATGACTCTGTTTTTTTCGAAGTGCATAAACAGTACAATTTGAGGAGAAAAAAGAACACCGATGTTCTGAACTAAAATAAAAAAGCAGTACCTAATCAACCTAAGAAAGTAAAAGTTGCAAATCAGAATCCTCCAGTTACAAAAACCCTGCAAATCCTTTCTAGACCTAGTCAAAATCCTCCCAGTCCTATCATCGAAGATGTAACCACTGACCAACCTTCTAAGGAGCAACCTTCCACTTCAGTTCCCCTCAAGGAAACAGTGGAACAATCTGCATTAGAAACTCCAACTAAAAAGACTCCAAACGATGAAAAAGAAGAACAAACCACTTAGAACCTAGGTGTTAAGATTTCAAATGTTCAAACAGACAAAGCCCCTCTGCCTTTCAATTTGGGAGCAGAGGTGGCCAAACTTAAAATCTCAGATCCTTTAACAGAACTTGTTACACATGAAACTTACAGATCTCAAATAAGAAAATCTTTAAACTTCATTGAAAATGAAGACTCTGTTAACCTATTTGATGATCAACCTGAGTTAATTTTCAGACCTGATGTTAATGGAAAACCAGTGGAAGGAGGGATACCACCCTTCTACATTAGCCTTAACATCCACGATAAAATCTTACATAATTCCATGCTATTCTCTAGGGCTTCACACAACCTTATGCCTAAATATGTTATGGAGAAGCTAAACTTGGATATCACCAGACCCTACAAAGACCTCTTTTCCTTTCATTGAAGCCAAGTTAAGTCCTAAGACTTATAAAAGACTTGTGTGTTTCCCTAGTGCAATACCTTGCTAAAACCATTTTAATGGATATAGTTGTTGATATACCACCTAAATATGGTATGTTGTTGTCTATATCTTGAGGTGCTAAACTCCAAGGATTTCTGCAACTTGATATGTCGTATGCTACCATTTCAATCTTTGGACATCCTAAGAAATTGTATAGAGAAACTCTGATGAAATATGTAGTGAGTACACAGGGGAGGCCTCAAAAATTTCCTATATATTCAATGCATTCTGATATTGATTCTTTCATTCTTTATAATGTTGAAACCAACCAAGAAAATACTTCAGATATCACTATAGCAAAACCAAAAGAGATTACAGTAACAAATGAAAATCAAAGTGTCAAAATTCATGAAATTTTGGATAATAAAGATGACCTAGATACTTTAGTCAAAAAAGATTTCATTCCCCTAGACAGTGAAAATTATGAGCATGAAATCCTATGGCATCTTGAATTTGATGGGTTAGTAAACAAACTAGGTGCAGGAGCAGGAGTATGGATCTACAACTTAGAAAATGATCATTCAAAGGGTCATGCCTACAAACTGAACTTTAAATGTACAAACAATATGGAAAAATATGAAGCACTCCTGTTAGGTTTGAAATTGGTCAAAAGGTTAGGAGCCATAAGAGTCTCTATTATGGGAGATTCAGAATTGGTAATAAAACAAATTAACGTTGTTTATATGACTAGGGATCCTAGATTAGGATTTTACAGAGGAACGGTTGTAGAAATACTAAATACTTTTTTAGAAACCAAGCTTGTTGTTATTCCAAGAAAACACAACATGCAAGCTCATAGTGTAGCGATGTTTGCTAGTACTTGCAAGTTGCCATTTCAACCCAACCATTAGTACACTGCTGAGGTTAGGCATAGACCTGTTATTCCTGCAACTTAAAGAACTGGCAAGTGTTTGATAATGATCAGAAAATTAACCATTTTTTAACTTTAGATGAGGAATTTGTAAATAGTAACATAGACACAGACATGACATTAGATTTGGATTGCACTAATGAATTAGAAATTAACAAAGTAGAAGATGAAAAGATAGATACTTTTACCCCACAAAGTTTACAAAATTAGATATTCAAAACCTAAAGCAAATGGAAATTGATGAAGCAATTGATGAAGAATTTGAAGTCATCAATCTGAAAGATAATTTTTTGCCCAAAGGATTAACTCCTTTGGAGGACTTATTTGATTCAAACGATGTTCCTAAAAAGCCTAAAATGGAACCTTTGAAATCAGACATTGAAGAATGTAACATTGGCTCTGAAGAAGATCCCAAAATGATAAAACTTTCAAAATCTTTTCCTCCCAATGAAAAAGTGAAATACATAGAACTGCTAAAGGAATTCCAAGATGTTTTTGCCTGGAATTATGAGGACCTTAAATCCTATGATACCAACATAATACAACACACCATTCCATTAAAAGAAGACCAAAAGCCTTTTAGACAGAAGCTTAGAAGGACTAATCTCGTTCTATTGCCTTCTATCGAAAAGGAGATCAAAAGAATGTATGAAGCTAAGATTATTGCACCAATTAGATTCTCAGACTGGGTTTCTAATTTGGTACCTAGAAGAAAGAAAACTGGCGAAATTAGACTATGTGTTGACCTTAGGAATTTAAATAAAGTTTCACTAAAGGATAACTACCCCCTCCCTAAATTGGACCACATATTAGAGAGGGTATTAGGTTCAACCAGGATCTCGCTACTAGATGAGTTTTCTGGTTATAACCAAATCCTAGTTCACCCAGATGATCAGGCAAAGACTGCATTCACTACACTATGGGGCACCTTCAACTATGTGAAAATACCTTTTAGGTTAAAAAACGCAGGGGCCGCCCAGTTTTTTCGCTCGTTGCCCTGTCTCCTAGTGCTCTGCATGCACTAGGGTTGTTGGGTGCTCGCTCGCGCACCCCTGTGGTTGTTGCGCTGCAATGCTCAACCCTGCTACACTTTCACATCGCCCATGGAGTCTAGCAGGGGCCCTGTCCCCCACCCCCCCCCCCCAGTTCGCCCTCGGAGGTCCTAGCGTTCAAGTCCATGATTGTTGCAGGCTCAAAGTGCCCTCCCTCTACATTCAACAGAAGTTTATAAAGAAAATGGATATTATTCCTTCAGTTGCCCTTCCAGAAGAAGAAACCTGTAAAGTGGCCCTGAATCTGGATGAGAGAGGTCTCATAGGCCAGTTCATGGGCCTCTGGCCTTCTCCCAAGTCGGTGGATGATTGGACCGAAAGGAACTGGACACCATTGACCAAAGAGGGTGTCAAAAGCTATTTTGTGGGCAAAGGTTTCTTTGTATTCATATTCGAAAGCTCGGAAGACAGAAGCTTAATCTTCAAGAATGGCCCATACTTCATGGGTTCGCAAGGACTTTATCTAAAAAAATGGTCTCCAGATTTTGATCCTACCCAAGACGTCCCCTCTACTGTTCCAGTTTGGGTGGGACTCCCTCATTTGCTCCTCCATTGCTGGAACCAAAAATCACTCCAGATCATCGGTAATGCTCTAGGAAAATACATAGATCAAGCTGCAAGAAAAGATCAGTATTCATGTGCCCGCATTTGCATAGAAGTGGATCTAGAAGAGGGGTTGCTGGAAGCAATTAAGCTCACTGTTGCTGGGTGGACGCATGTCTAGGAATTGGATTACAAGCAGCTTCCTTTCAAATGCAGACATTGTCATGGCCACAGACACTTTGCAAAGCATTGCAAGAAAAAGGCTGAGGAGCATGTAGACAAACAAAATGGGGAACAATGGACTCTAGTCTAGAAACTGCTCATCCAAAAAAAGGCACTGGTAAAGGCAACACGATAGGAGTCCCAAGCAGCTCCAAGTCCAACCAAGAAAAGGAAGCAACCCCAAATGGTATAGAAAGTGTCCAGATCGATCCAACAAACCCAGTCTAGGAAAATCTAGAACAGACAGAAATCCCACCTTCAAGCAAAGATGGAGGGGAAACTATATAGATAGAAGCCTCCCAAGGCAGCCCCTCCAATCCCTCATACGCAGAAGTCACAAGGAAAAAACCTGCGGAAAACTCAGGCTCTTCGGAGGACGAAACCTACGAGCGCCCTTCAAAAAGAGCAAGAAGGAAATCCAGCAAAGAAGTTAGGGAAGAGGAGGCTGAAAGACTAAAAATACAAGGAAGTCAATCCACAATAGAAATGTCTATTGGACGAAATACCAGACCAAGCCCTTCTAAGGGAGGCTCCAACCCCCCCCAAGTAAATAATGAAACTCGTCTCTTGGAACTGCAGAGAACTGGGGAATCCCTCTAAAATTGAAGTAGTTAAGGTCCAAGGACCTCTTGAAAATAGATCCCTCAAACATTCTCATGCTCCAAGAGACTAAGATAGAAGGGCGAGCCCTTCTAGATATCAACAAGTCAAAATGGAAGAAAAGTTCAGGTAAAGCAGTCAGCTCAAGGGGCTCTTCTGGAGGGCTGGAAACTCTCTGGATCGAAGATTTATTCCAGCTGAATAAATCCCATGAAACCCAACACTGGATCTTCACGGAGCTGACGCACTGCGCAAGTAAGTTGACCATCTCTCTCTTCAATATTTACGTACCTGTCATTTACTCTGAAAAACGAGAATGCTGGAATTCTCTCTCTGCTTTTTTAAAGCAGCATTCCCCCGACAACATCATCGTAGTTGGGGATCTTAACATAGTTTTGAAAGAAAAAGAGAAGAGGGGTGGTTCCAGTAGCAGAGATCCCATGTTGGCCACAGTGGAAGAGCTCACACAGCTTTGGGATCTCTTAGACTTCAATCTTGTCCAAGGTCTTTTCACTTGGTCCAATAACAGAGTTGGGTTGGACCACATTTCTGCCTGCCTGGATCGATTTCTGGTGCAAAGTTCCCTAATGAAGAACAAAAAGATAATCATCTCTAAAATTCTTCCCAAACTGACCTCAGATCACAAGCCTGTCCAACTTCTACTTGAAGATGAAGAAGATCTGGGCCCTATACCATTTCGATTCAGCCCACTTTGGATCGAGAGAGAAGGCTTCATAGAAACTGTGAAATCATCTTGGGCCAAATCCTACTTAGGATCCTCAAGTTATGTTTGGGAGCAAAAACTTAAGGCCACAAAACAAGCATTGAAGGAATGGATAAAGAAACCAGTCCCTACTCCAACCAGCCAAAGAAAAGAAGCAGTGCAGGCTCTACAGTCCCTGCAAACAGATATGGAAAGCAAAGATATCATAGTAGATTTGTTGGAAAAAGAAATAAAAGCCCAATGCTCCACATACTGATCCTTTCGAAGGGAAGAAGAATACTGGAGACTCAAATCTAGAAGTTAGTGGCTTAAGGCAGGGGATCGGAGCGCCTCCTTCTTCCACTGAAAATATAGAGCACGTTTGTCCAGGAATCATATAGCAGAAATCAAAACAGCGGAGGTCCAAGTCTGCAAAGGTTTCAATCAAGTCAAAGTTGCTGCTGAAATCCACTTCAGGAATCTATATAGTGAGGGAACTCATGGCAATGAGGAGGAAGCCACCGATTTCCTCTCTAACATCCCTTTACTCATCAGCCTTGAAGATAATACAACCCTCTCTAGACCCGCAACTAAGGAGGAAATCATCAAAGTTATTTGGTCTATGGAAGCAGATAAGGCCCCTGGGCCAGATGGATTCACAATATATTTCTACAAATCTTGCTGGGATATCATCAAATCTGACCTTCAAAAAATTATAAGAGGGTTTATGAAAAAAGCCAAGATAGGTGGAGGAACCAATTCCACCTACCTAGCCTTAATTTCCAAGGACTCCAATCCTGAATCATTTGCAAGATTCAAGCCCATATTGCTTTGTAATGCTTCTTACAAAATCCTGGCCAAACTATTAGCAAATAGGATCAAGCCTCTACTCAAAAGATTGATCTCTAGCTCTCAAGGTGGATTCGTGGAAGGCAGGCACATTCTAGACAACGTTATCCAAGTTCAGGAGGCAATACACTCAAGCAAATAGCAGAAAGAGAAAGGTATGTTGATAAAACTAGATATGGTGAATGCATTCGATAGACTTAATCGCTCTTTCCTCATCAATGTTCTCCTCTCCTTTGGCTTCTCACCTCATTTTGTTCACCTTATAAAAGCCTGCATTGACAACCCGTGGATTTCCCCTCTAGTCAATGGTCATCTTACCAATTTTTTCCAGGCTCGAAGAGACATCAGGCAGGGATGCCCTCTCTCCCCCTTTCTGTACATTTTAATGGCTGACTCCCTCAGTCGAAAACTCTCAGTTGAAAGAATTGTTGGTACCCTTCCGGGTCTCAAACCTTTCGTTGGCGTAGACCCTCTGAACCATGCTCTCTTTGCAGATGATTCCCTACTCCTTGGAGGTGCCTCCACCAAAATTTCCAAAGCTTTCGACACTATCCTTAGAAGTTATTGCAGAGTTTCGGGAGCATTAGTCAATGAGAGCAAAAGTGAAGTCTTCAGATGGAACATAGACCAGCAAGATCTCATAAGCATTTCAAATCTCCTTGGGTTCAAAGGTCATGCTCAATGGGACAAGATCAAGTACCTTGACCTCCCCATCACAAATGGAGTTAATAAGAGATCGCTCTGGAGTGAAATCATTAATAAAATCAAATCAAAAATCTTAGGTTGGGGAGGCTTCTGGTTAACAAAAGGTGGTAAAGTCATCCTAATCAAGTCTCTGTTTTCTGCACTTCCAATCTATCAAGCAACATCTCTATTAGCTCCAAGACATGTGATGGACCAGATCTCTAAACTCCTCCGAAATTTCTTATGGCAAGGTGGGAAGGGAAATGAAAAAAAATGCACTTAGTAAACTAGGATTTGGTTAAAAAATCGACTGAAGAGGGCGGTTTGCAAATTCGAGATCCCTCTCTTGTCAACATAGCACTTGGAGGTAAGATTCTGTGGAAGATAGTCCACGAGCCCACTCATCCAATCAACGTCATTCTGCGGACAAAATACGTACACAACAATTCTCTCAGAAATCTGCAATGTGACAACTCTGTTAATTGCACGCAGGTTTGGAGACTATGCTGCAAAAGCAATAATTTCTTCAAAAAATTTGTATACAGAATTCCTGGCAATGGAAAGCGCACAAACTTGTGGCTCGATCGTATCATGGGTCGTCATCCCTTGGCTGAAAACGGGGAAATCACAGAACTTAGAGAATGGCTGTAAAGCACGGATATTAATAGTATTTTTGACCTTTCGAAATGGGATCATCGTGGTGACTGGGCCGGCTGGGATTTTCATGGTGTGCCTGTCCGGTTAATCCCTCAACAATACTTATTTGTTGAACTACTGGAGGAGTTAGTCCCTCTAAATTGATTCATGAAAGACAGCTGGGGATGGGGCTAGACAAGAGCATATTCTATAGTAGCGGGTTACAAAGTTCTACAGGCCTTAAGGAACAACAACCAATCTCCGGCCTTTTAGAAACATGTCTGGGAACCATTAGCCTTACCAAAATTTAACTTCTTTTTCTGGACCCTGGTTCATAATAAACTTCTAACTGGTGATAGTCTAGCGAAAAGGAACATAGCAGGGCCACATAGATGTGTGCTATGCAGAAGCAATCTTGAAACAACCCAGCATTTATTCATGGATTGTATATTCACCAAAGAGGTTTGGGGACTTATAGTTCAGGACTTCCAGATTTTTGTCCCTCCATAGACTTCTGTCTCAGAACTTTTCACCTCTTGGAGTCTTTTCTACCCTCATAGAATTCCTATCAAATCATTTTGGCGCAAATTCTGGACAGCTTTTCCCAAATACGTTTGCTGGCAACTCTGGTTGGCCCACAATGAGCTGATTTTCAAAGACTTGCAACACTCCCCGTTGCATGTAGCATCTAAAGCCAAATCCTTCCTCTTGGAAGCTGCCTAGCAGTAGTATTTTAAAGAAGAATCTTTGCTCCTGCCCGAGGAAAAGAGGTGGCTTAGACCCCTTGAGCCATATCCTCGAAAGTATCTCCTTACCCCTCAAACAACAAATCCGGATTGGCGTAAAAGAGATCCTGATGACACATTCCAAAATTGGTGGCAGATTCAAAATTTAACCACAATATTCTTTGATGGGGCTTCCAAAGGAAACCCCGGCGTTGCTGGTGCAGGTGGGGTCATTTACTCCCCGGATGGGCCTTCAAGAGATTGCTTCTGCTGGGGTTTAGGCCAGAAAACCAACAATCAAGCTGAGATCCTCGGTCTTCTAAAAGCATGCCTCATAGCAAGAGACAAAGGTGTCAAAGACCTAAGTCTTCAGAGATTTAGAGATATTAATAAAAAAATTAAACTCGGAGGAACTATTCAACAATGCTAGTCTCAACAAAATTTTGGGCAGATTGAAGAGAGTCCTTCTAGACTTTGCTTCCTTCAAGTTTTATCATATACTCAGAAATTCAAACAGTGAAGCAGATCAAATGGCGAACAAAGGTTGCTCTCTCATGAAAGGACAGCTAATCCTAAATGATGAAAGTACCTCTCAAATTCCTTGAAAATGTTGTAGCTCAAAAGCAGTGTTTGATGGACAACTGCATTATAATTGGGGTCGCCTTGGCAAAGACCCATTCTCTCTTCTACAATTAAATAAAATACATACTCGTTTCAGTTACAAAAAAAAAAATGCAGGGGCCACCTTTCAAAGAGCAATGGACATAGCCTTTGCAAAAGAAATACATGACTTCCTGGTAATATACCTAGATGATATCACAGTATTCTCTAAATCAGATCAGCAACACCTGGATCATCTTAAGCAGGTTTTCACCAAGTGTAGGAAGTATAGAATTTCCCTGAATCCTAAAAAATCTTTATTTGGACTAAAAGAGGGAAAGCTACTAGGCCACATAATCTCCAAAGATGGTATCTGAATTGACCCAACTAGAATTGAAGCCATTTTGCAAATACCACATCCTAGGAACATCAAAGAACTACAAGCATTTTTAGGTAAAATAAACTTTTTGAGAAGATTTATCTCTAACTTAGTTGAACTAATTAGATTACTAAACAACATGTTAAAGAAATATTTGACTATTAAATGGACTCTAGAGGCTAAAAAGTCATTTGAAGATATAAAGCTATCCTTAACACAAACACCAGTCCTCATCAGTCCAATGTTTGATAGGGATTTCATCATTTTTTCTTTCGCTTCAAAACACACAATTGTTGCAATTCTATTGTAGAAGAATGATCAGGGTTTTGAACTTCAGTAAAGCCCTAAGAGATGCACCTTTAAAGTATAATATAATGGAAAAGCAAGCTTTTGCTCTGGTGAAAGCTATTAAAGATTTCAGAGTTTATATCTTGTACTCTCATATAGTAGCTTATGTTCCCAATTCTGTAGTCAAAGACATTCTAACACAGAATGGACCAAATGGAAAGAGAGGGAAGTGGATGGCTACAATATTAGAGTATGATTTAGAAATTAAACCTACAAAATTGATCAAAGGCCAAGGTTTAGCCAAACTCATGGCTAAACCAAACTGCCAGGCCCTAGACATAAATTTCATTGCAGAATTGGATAACGAAGAGGAGATGGCGACTCCACAGATAAGCCAGGCCTTTATAGACTCACCATGGTATGCTGACATAATATACATTCTACAAAATCTTCAAGCTCCTCCTGAGTTGTCCAGAACTAAAAGTAGGTTCTTAAAAATGAAATCTTTAAAGCTTTGCATAATTGACAATGCTTTATTTTGGAAAAATCATGAAGGCATCCTTTTGAATTGTTTGTTAAAGGAAGAATCTGATAAGATATTACAAGAGTTTCATGCAGGGGACTGTGGGGGACATCTTTACTGGAAGACCACAACAGATAAAATCTTAAGAGCTAGTTTTTACTGGCCCACTCTATTCCCTGATGTGAAAAAATTTGTAACTGCATGCCACAAATGTCAGATCTTTGAAGGAAAAAGAAAGCTATTGCCATTGCCTTTGAAACCTGTATCTACCAAAACACCACTTCAACAGTGGGGTCTTGACTTCATTGGTGAAATTCATCCCCCTTCCTCTGCCCAACATAGATGGATCTTGACTGCCACATATTATTTTACAAATGGATTGAAGCCATACCCTCAAGACAAGCTACTGATACTGTCATAATAGGTTTCCTTGAGGCCAACATTCTATCCAGATTTGGTTGCCCTTCCAAGATCATCACAGACAATGTAGCCGCATTTAAATCAAAGAGGATGATTGATTTTTGCAACAAATACCATATAACCCTGGGTCACTCCACTGCCTACTATCCCCAAGGAAATGGACTGGCAAAGTCTTCCAACAAGAGCCTAGTGAATATCATCAAAAAATTGTTGGAAGATAACAAGAAGACCTGGAATAAGAAGCTAGTAAATACCCTATGGGCAGATAGGCTGACCACTAAAAAGTCCATTGGTACCAACCCTTACCAACTAGTCTATGGAATGGAGGTTGTCTTCCCATCTTATTTGGGAACACCAGTAATGAAATTGCTTCAAGAAGCACAGGTTGAGCCAAATGACATTCAAAGGAGGATAAACTAGACAATACACTTGTAGCAGATCAGGGAAGAAGTCTATATCCGATCCCAAATTGTTTAGGAGAAAATAAAAAAGGCTTTTGACAAAAGAACCAAGGTAGAAGATTTCTATCTAGGAGATAAAGTTTTGAAATGGGACTCAAGAAGGGAGAAAAAGGTAAACATGGGAAGTTTGACATCCTATGGAAAGACCCTTACATTATTTATGCTTTCAGAGGTAACAATGCCTATTTTCTCAAAGAATTGGATGGTGTATAAATAGAAGGAGGACCAATCAATGGTCGAATGTTAAAGCACTACATAGATCCCAGTTAATGGTTTTACTAATCACTTGTACATATTATATCCTTCAAAATTTTAGTGTTGATTGGATGGTAAAATGTTGGAGTTGGAGCCCGAAGAGAAGGCCCTAAGCTTCAAAAAGTTTCATTATAATAAGTATTAATAAGGCAGCAAAGCAAAAGGGAAAATTATAGAGTAAAAACACAACAATTCAGAAGGCCATTAATCTACTAGTTCTTGACATTTCACTATGAAATGCCATCCCCAAGTGGAGCCACTGTTAGGTTCCTATACCAATAGGAGTCATAATTTATGAATGACTGAGATTAAACCTGTAATATGTACATACCTTTGCTTTGTGCAAATGTTTTTCATACTCAAAAACTCAAAAAAAATAAAAAATGTAAAGAGGGTATGTCATAAAAGAAAAATCAAAGGATAAAAAGAATGAAAAATGTCAAAAAAGATGAAAAATGAACCCTAAAAACAAAATACCATGAAAGTGTGCAAGTCCAAATGCCATTACCATTTACTTTTTATGCATAATAATGATTGTGTGCAACTTGTTATTCATGCCACAATCCATGGTAATCAAATAGTTTAATCTTGGTTATTCCATGCTTTGAATTTCATGCTTAGAGATAGAGAATAAAATCTGACCAAACTGTTTAATCTTGGCAGATAAGTAGATAGGTAGAGTGAATAAAAGGAGCTCAATAGTTTAATCTGAGCCCTTGGATGTAATAAGGATAAAATTAGATATATTTCTATTGTAAAAGAAAAGAAAAATGTTTTGATAAGGGTTTGCCAGCTTAAGTGCACCCTAATAAAGAATAGAAAAAATGGTAGGATGAGTAGATGGGTAAGTAGTTGAATGGTTACAGAATTATGATAAATGATTAGTTAAGATCATATCATTTACTTTCATCATCAAGTTTCTAAAGTATGGACGATAATTGAGCATCTACATAAAGTCAAGTGATTAATTTCCCCATTCATTTCACCCCTAATTTTACTAATTTCCCATAAGCAAAGTCAAAAGTGTCTAAAACCTTAAGTTAAAGGGTCTTAGAGCATTTCTCTGACTTTTGGATAGACAGGACCCTCGGCCCAATAACTTATAGGTCCTAAGTACTAAAATCCCCTCATGAAAATTCACCCCCCTTCAATTCATTCATTTTTCCCTTAAAAATTCCCTTTTCCTAAGGTAAAAGTACCATTTGCTTAGGAAAAGTAATCACCCCCATGTAAAACCCCTCTTTTCCACAAAAACCACAAATGTGCATTTAGCCTAAGTTATAATGTTTAGTGTGAAAGCAAATCAACTTAATATACATTATACTTAGCGCATTTCATTTTCCTCTCTCATTCATATTTAGTTCTAACATTATTTATTAAATCCCAAAAAATCAACCCTTTCTCGTATATTTTATTTAAAACCCATATGTTAATATCCCGCCCCAAAGTTTGAAACATAAACTTATTAATACACTGATTAAAGGGTTAATTAAGTCGATCATCGACTAATTAATAACCTTGACCCACTACCGAAATAAAAGGATTAATTAGTCAATGAGTGATTAATTAAATCTGTCCCACCAATGAAATCATTCCCGACATCATTAAACCTTCATAATCCTTCATTAATTAATCCCTCGGCACCTTCAAACCCCACCAGGCCCCTCAATTAAACCGCACATCAAGTCATCGCCCGATCACCGTGCGATCTGACCCCGATTGATCCAACGCTCGATGCTCATATCGGGCGACCTCCAAAGGCCAACCTTTACTCGCTCGATGTAAGCAGTTTCACTATTCGCCCCGCTGCTATGTGGCGCCCGATGAATGGCATCGGGCGTCCTCCGCCCAAAACCACTTTATCCCAAAAGCAGTGCGATATGATTCCACTTACCACCTCCTCTACATGCCAAAATGTCACATCCCTCATTGGCGCCAACTGTCCTTTTCCCAATGTACCCGCCAAATTCATTAACTTTATGAATAAAACCAAAAAACTTATAGTTTTTTTGTTTTATCATGAAAAAAGAACATTCTGACCTCCACACAAGCATAGAGTACGTGCAACCGTCAACTTGCTACCAACCGCCAACTTGCTGAATTTGTTGAACTCCAAACCACCTTGCAAGTCCCGTGCGCTTCCAGTAGACAGTTCACAGTGGCCATTACTCCATCCAAAAGCTAAAACCAGGTATTTATCCCAATTCGCTAAGAAACCCTGTTTTGTTCTACAACCTGGACTAAATTGCTTCTGATTCCTAAGTAATTTAGTAAGAAAATTGCCTGGTGACTCCAAAACACCTGAATTAGGCCAGCTTTTCCCAAAATTCACTAAAAACCCTTGGTCCCCATCCTTGAATCCATAAGAACCAAGGATGTCTACCCCAATTGCATTGAATATCATGCCCATTACTACTCCTCATAGGGATTTAGATCATCTCCCACTGGCTGATAAAGATTTCCAGATTAAAGATACCTTTGTCTCAGAATCCCCTTTGAAATTATATTGCAAGTGCATAGACCAATTCCTAAACCATGCAGACCACATAGGGCTTTAGGAATCAGGATTACCCAAATACCAATTTCCCAGAGTTCACATATTCCCAAAGATTGTATATTACTGCCAAATGAACTATGATCCCAAGCAAAGAGTAGTGAGAGCCCCAGACCAGTCTGTGTTATTTACTATCACCGCTGAGTCCATAAATGAAATGTTGCAATTACAACCCAGCCAAAGCCTAACTCCTCTTTCTATTGGGGATTTTCTGAACAGATACCCTACACTCAACTCAATCCAACTTGCTCAGTTATACTAGACCTTCATCAGGGAAGAAAAATACACTCCAAAGGACTCTCCCCCTTACCTGTGGACTATATTCTTTGACCTTGGCAGAGACACCATAGACATGATTTCCAATGTGTTAGGTTATACTACAAGTGAATTTTTTGATGAAACCATTATAGCCTTTATGTCCATCTACTCTCCTAAGCAACCACCAACCATCATGTTTGACTATGCTAAGTTCATTGCTGATAAAATGCATGATCAATTCATGAGGTTGGAAAATGAGAGTATTTAAATATTCTTCAGTTCTATATCATTTGTTCTTGTATTATCAGGCGGATAAATTTCCAATCACCCTCCAAAATCTTGATACCAGAGGTAACCCTAGGTCAGTGGTCTTCTGGACTGTGTTGTTCCACCAATTTGACTCTCAATACTCTTATACTGACTTCATAGACCTCTTTGTACACCCAGTGGAAACTATGTTACTAGGAAGCCCTCCACCTAGAATCAGTGCAGATATCAGGAGGGTCCTTCAGTTGTCAAAACAGTATAGAGTGGGGGATTGGTACCTGTACCAAAACCACACTGAAATCAGAATCTACGGATGTGAGCTGACTCCCTACAAACTGCCCAGATACCTCCCTATGAGATTGTTTGCCTTGGAGTACTACAGACAAATAAAAAATTCAGATGAAGTGCATTTTGTCCAAGCCAAGAAGAAATATCAGCTTAGGATAAAGGATCAACTTGGCCCATTCATGTGTAACAATAGGGAAGCAGGAAAAGTAGAAGAGGAAGTCCTCCAAAAACTAAGATTAAAACAAAGTTTCATTTGGAAATATGATCCTTTTGACTTCATTTGTAATAGGAGGCAGAAGAATAAATTATCTCCTTATATCCACGGTAGAATCCTTGAAATTGAACAATATGCAAATCAACTTGAATGGGTGGAAAACACTTTGGTAGACCGGGATAGTACAAACATTGTTGTCAACAATGTATTGATTAATTTAGATAGAAGGCTTGATGATGATTCATTTGTACAGGCGCCAGAAGAAAGTCAATCACAAGGACACATTGAACAAACTGTAGAGCAACCAGGCCCATCAGAGCAACCAGGCCCTTCAGAGCAACCAGAATCATCAAAGCACTCAGAGGGAACAAAGCAGCCAGAGGAATCTGAACAGCCAGAGATTTCAGAAGAGCTTGCTCCACCAGAGCAAATCATGAGAAATCCTCCCATTTTATAGACTCCTCTAAATTAGGAAAGGAATCTAAAAATAGATAGAGAGGAGGCCACCCCCTCCAATAGACCTGTTGCCCAGACCTATATCGAAAGGCAAAGGTAGAACCCATTTTCAGAATAGGAGTTTACTGAGGAGACAATAGGAATTGTAGGAGCAGAAAGCAGGCATACCACTCCTTCAGGAGGTACACAAGAACCTTCCACCTCACAGACTCAAATGCTAGAAAGGCAACAGAGTGTGGAAGTATCCTCCTTCAGGGGTCCTACTGGTCAGAGCCAAGATATTAAAGAGAAATACAAAGAAATCAAGGAAAGAAATGAAATATTAAAAGCCCAAAGCTATGCACACTACTTGAAAATGGATCCAACAAATCAAACAAGGCTAATATTAGCCTTTGACATAAAAGAAGGTAAAATGTAGATGAGTTTTTTGAAGCCAATTACACAGCAACCCAGATCAATGGCCGATTATCTGAAAACAAATTTTGACATATTGGCAAAGGATATCCATCTTATTGACCAAATAGAGCTACATAAGTAGATTGGTGAAATGGTTTACTCCACATTGACTAGCAAGGCAATTACATCCCACTAGCTCCATAATTCACTAAATAACATATCAGCACAATTCTAGTTGGAGAAGGCCTCTTCACAAGCCAAGGGCACCAGAATAAAGTCCTTAGAGGACTTGGTCATAGAACTGGGACATGATCCCAAGGATGTGAAAGCTGTAGAAAAGCTTAGCAAGAAGAAAAACGATGATATAGCTGCATTGAAGAAGCAACTCAAAATTCATCCACTACATCATACTGAGATAGTTGAAGTGTTGGAAACACAGAAAGAGGAAGAGCATATGGACTTAATCCTAAAGCTGAATGATCAATTGAAAGAAACAGAAAAAGAGCTAGATAACTTGATACAGTCTAAGTAGAGTGAGTTGGCCACCATTCCTCAAACTGTAATTCCTACAGTCTCCACTGCAGTACCCTCCACATTGGCTGCTATCTTAGCACCCACACTTCCACCAACAATAACTTTGCCAGTAACAGGTACATCAGTAGGCACAGGGGCATCTACAAGCACAAGTAATTCTACAGAACAAACAGTTGAATTGGTAAGGGCCATGGAGGAAATGAGCGTCCAAGCCACTGAACTTAAGAAACTCAGAGAAAAAGTGTCAAATCTAGAGACTGATTGTAAACTTTCCTAGATACAACAAAAGGAAGAAGTTCAGAAAAACCAAAGAATGGTAGAATGTATAAAAGTCCTTGAAAAGGACTTGACATTGCAAAAGCCATTGGGAGACATGAAAGAAATTATTTGGTCCAACATCATTGATTCCATCAATGAAGTTTGGCCATCCATTCAAATTATTTTTTAACAGACTGAACTAGTTAAAATAGCGACAGAAGCAGTCCACAAAACAAGGGAAGAATTGGGAGATAAGCCTAAAGAGGCAAACCAATTAATAAAATTTTTGAACAGTAGAAACAGGTACCAACTAGATGAACTAGAAATAGAGGACATAACGCCAACCATTATAGAAATAAAGAAGGTTCTCACCAAAAGGAACCTAATGCTCAATCTAGGAAAAGGTGTCAAAGCATTCAAGCAGACATTGACAATTTTATGACAAAGTATGGAATTTTGAGAGACAAAGGACTTTCCAATCCTATGGTAATAAATGACAAGTTAATGACTCAAGATGACTATATTGAAAGGCTCAACAAGCTAGCGAGAAGCCAAGCTAGTACCTCTGGAGTAAAAGCTCTGCCCACTGGTAAGGTACTATATGATAGTTTAGAAAATTTGTTTTATATAAAGCATGAGGTAAAGCACCTGTTTACCAGCAGACCAAATTTTTCTAAATATACAGAAGCTGACGGAATATACAGGAAAATGATAAGGATGAAATTACCTGAGAGTGAATGGTGGACAAATTTGACTAATTTACTATGAAGTTACTACAGTAAATCTATATGGTAAAACATTGCTACCAAGTGAAATAGGTAAGATAGAGTCAAAGCATAACAGGTAAAGAGTTTCAGTAGGTCGAATATAGAAAGTGATTCCAGCAAACAACTACAAAGAAACTGAAAGAGCCAAATCCGAGTTACAACAACCAACACAGTCACAATAAAAGGAATAGCAAGAAGACAGTTCTCCATCTATCTCTATCTTCTTGCTAAAGACCTTTTCGTTTCCTAGAATAATTTCATATAGTTATGAGATATTTTTGTAAACATTTTTTTGTATAAATACTTCACAAATCGAAGTAATTAGTGTGGATTATAATACATTTCTGTAGACATTTTATATTAATCCAAGGAGCTTTTGGATTCAAGACTGGACTAGTTTTGCTGGATATGAAATAAAGCTGGGGACATTTCACAGGATTCTTGTGCACGGTTGGAACAAATAAGTATCATCTCTGATGTTTAAATATTGTTTTCTCTTCCTGTTATGAATATTCATATGTGTCTCTTATAAAATCTGAAAAGTAAACAAGCAATAATATCTCATAATTAGCTTAAATGCTCTCTCTGTTTTAACTGTTTACTTTCTATATGTTTTCTGCTAAACTATCTTGGTCTAGGAATTCTTAATTGCTCCCTTACTTCTATAGTTTACCCTCCATTTGTTCCATAGTAAAGGATTCTTCATTTCCCTTTGCCATTAATCATCCTTCCTTTCTTCATCTTAATCCAGATTAAGGATTCTTCATTACCCTTTGCCCTGGTTAGGACTACCTCATCCATTTGAACCTGCAGATTTGGTTTTGTTGTGCTAGCCTGCCCTGTGAACTCTTACCTTAGTGATTGATCAGATCCAGTTAAGCCACTCTTGGTTGACTCCATAGCCCAATGGCCTAAATACTTGCTCTACCCATCTGTTTTCTTAATTCCACCACCCAATTAAAACAAAACACCTTGAGCACTAATAACTAGCCTGAAATCTACCCAAAACAAAGTTAAATTATAAAGAGAGAGCCCTCTCTGGACTTAGGTTGGCTAGAACCCGAGTCTAAAAGATTAGGTTTGTGGTTACCTTGGACTATTCCTTCTTTGATAACTTCTAGGTAAAAATCTGAGTGATAACAGGTAGAGTTCACCAATGTAGAACACCCACACAACAATATCCTCTTATACCAATTTTGGGCACAATCCACACACCAACCTTTCCTTTTCTCATCGGTCCAAGCCACTGGTTGATACAATCTTCCAAAAAATTGGTTAGTTTCTCTCGACCCCTTCCGTCATCATCTGCACGAACTCTAGGTTGTGGTATTCTCACCAACGTGTTCATACAACCAACAAACGAGTGCATTTAGTTTTCTTCACAAGAGATATATTTCCCACGTCCACACATTGTTATTGGGCATCATTTCCTATTGAATATTTGACCTAACATCAAATTCTCTAGCGAATATCTGAATGTTCATGTCTCATTATCTTCTTGTGGACTACCTCTCTACTTTGAAGTTGGAGATCTATCTTCTGGCAGTGAGAGACCCCAGATCCACTCATCCAATCTGCACCTGGATGAGCATTGTTGCTCCTCTCAACGCGACATATATTGCCGAGGAATTCAAATTTTATTTGGTCGAATCTAAGTCGAAAATGTTTTTATTGTCGGCCGAAGAGGGTGCCCTTGACGCAACTCAACCTGGCGGCCTCCCCGTTGTACATCAAGGAAACCTACAAGCTCTCCACGTCAGATGTGCCAATCATTACCCTACTTCTCTTCCATGTCAATGACCCCTTCTAAATCCAATTCTACCCATGCCCCCAAATGGCCCACGCCTGTTACATAGTAATTTGTCACCAGCTTTGCATTCCTTGATCCTGGATACTGCCGGTCCATGTTACTGACATCTATTCTGTGTCATGTTGCCAATGATGTGTCAAAACCTTCCTTGCAATCTCAGGAAGAATTTCTAAATATGTTATCCCTGAAGAAGACCCCTTTTTACCTAAGTTTTTGGGTCGTCGCGAGTCAGAAGTTATCCCTCCCGCGAAGATGGTCAAGTTAACACTAGCCCTAGCGAAGTCTTCGCTCTGTCCCTATGTTGCACCTGCGACTAGCTATATTTGGCATGTTTTTTAACAACACACTGAAAATTCGAGATGAAATTGCTTCATGGGTGGTCCTAGGGCTGGGTTTTGGGTCAGTTGAGCTCGCCTCTCTCCTTTGGGATAGTTTTTCCATCTTTTGTGCAACTTCCCTAAGAGATCAGCTCTTCCTCCCATCCCTTATGGAACCTCTCCCTCCTATAAATATCTCCTCCATGAATGAGATCAGCTAGCTTGGATGTAACTAGATCAGAGCAAGATGTAATTTGGTAGCTTCAGGTTTCTAAGAGAGGAGTAGAGGTAGAGAGCGCTATTGGAGTGTGGAAGTAGCCTCACATGTATTTTGGTTTGAGAGATGTTTGAGTAGAGTTGGCTTGAGAAATTTCTAGCATCAATCCTTTTGGACGAAAGAGAGAGTTATATGTTGCCTTGGGAGACGGTTCACAAGTAAATGCTTACAGAGACATGCCAATAGGACCCTTCGAGGAGGCTTACGACGTCAAGGATCGATTATAAGTTTTACTTTGATTTATATCAATACAAATCAATAACTTGTTTCTTATATCGTGTGTTAAATTGTGTGTCGATAGCTTGAGGTTCCTTGACTCTTCAAGTAGATTGTTTGGTCATTTTCTATTGCGTTTGTGGTGTTTCTCTACATGTTGTTTTCAGGTATAAGTGACTAGAAGAACAAGAGTTGGAGCAACACGACGAGGACTTCATCGAACGTCGAACTGAAGGTAGGCCTTCATAACACCAACTTTCTAAGGAAATTTGCTTTGGTATTGTCTTTGCAGTGACTAGACTCACTCTAGGGCTAGAGGGGTTGCCTCTGTCAACAGAGGGAACTTACCTGTGTCACAAGTTGGTGACCATACTAGGGACTTGTCTTTTTTCTTTTGTGTTGATTGGTTTTGTTTATTTATTGTATTCCTTATTGTTTGGGTAACATGCTCTATTCTGGAAGTTGTTAGACTACTCCTGTAGCCTTCCCACCCTTCTAGGTGATAGATCTGGCCTTGCTCCAGTCCAACTTTCATTTTTTGCCTTTGATCTGAGTTCGTCGCTGTTTATTTTCTAACATTCGCGAAGTAGTCGCGCCTGCGCTGTCTTCTGGGTTGTGCCTTTTACTGTCTGGCATGGATAAATTGTCTAACAGTCACGACGAGTCCTGAAATCGTCTCGACGCAGCTAACTGATGTACTTTCGCGATGACATCGCAAAGTTCTTAGTTAGAGGGGTGCGAAGATTTGTTGTCGGCGCATCTTGATAGTGTTTTACTTGCGACGATTCCTGTAAGTTTCAAATTTTGAAATTTGGTTGGTTGATCGGCCAGTGTGTTCTGTCCTCTGAGCTTGTTTTTCCCCTCTTTATTGTGTCAAAAGTGTTGGTTGTTAAGATTTTTGATTCGTTTTTCAAGTCTTTTAAGATCCTTCCTCTTGAACTATGTGACCTAAATACCTTAGGGTTTCTTGAATGATTGGTTTGCTTGGGTCGCTCATTCATTAGGATTTCTAGACTCTGCTTGGTATAATCTCTCACGTTGTTTGAGGCTTCTTCCTTTTCACTGTTTGTCATCCTCTTGATTGGTACGTAGCATTTGGTCACCAAAACTCCTTGTCTCGTTCATTCGGTCTCCTTCCTTTGCTTGACATAAATCACTTTGCTTCCGAGTCAATGAGACAGTTTTCCAGTTTTGTCAAAATGATTATTTCCTTAGTTTTGAGTCTTTGATTCATTTTTGCATGTAGTTGCTTATCATTTATTTGAAAAAATAAAAAATTGCATTCATCTTGTATTGATATTTGAAAGACGATTTTTTGCATTAGTAGATTCTTGAGATTAAGACATTGAAAAGCAAAAAGTGTGTTTTCCATGTTCTTGTTTAGATTGCTTGCAAGTTTGAGTAAATGGTAGAGGTGTTCCTTTTTCTTTGATTGGTTTGCTTATTTTCCATTCAGTTGTTATGCATTGAACCTCTCACTCTTCCTTAGCTAGTTGTTCATCCAATGAAAATGGTCTTTTTCTCATTTAGTTGCATTCTAGGAGTGTTAAAGAAAAATTCAATAGGGTCTTAAAACCGAGACTTAATTCAAGATTAACTGTTAAAATTTATTGAATGAACTTAAAAATGCATTGGAACCTAATGCTCACATATCTATAAGTCTAGTCTAGAGACGTGTTCCAGTGTCATTAAACCTAGTTCTGTTAGGCTAGTTTCATAACAAGTTCCTATTGTTTTCACTAAGGTTGGGTGATTCCTCCTTTTGTGATTCAGTAGATACTAGTACGGATTTGTGCTCCCTGTACTGTCGCATATACGTTGGGAGACCCCACTAGGTTATCATCCTATTATCCATAGGAAGTCGAGTCTACCGCCTTATGAATCATGATGCACCGAACACAACATTCGGGAAGATTGACTGTCGTACGGGAAGTCCTTGGTCATTTCTCTTTCATTTTATTACCAAGGTGTATATGTAGTTTTACGATTTGTATGGTAAACCTTTTGCCTAGAATTCCAGAGCAATCACTTTTGTTCCTTTTCGACTCTTTAAAAGTAAAAGGACCATCTGAGCACTTGTCCTTTCAGGCTCATTAAACTTCGAAGGAGACTAAAGTCATCTTTTGTCATTTTTCTCGACTCTTTAAATATGAAAAGGAAAAGTTTCATTCTGATGTCATAAAATTTATTTGTTCATGATAACATCTTATCTGTTAATCTTGGCCACATCATGATAATATCTTGGAATATTTTTTGCAACCCTATTGATTATATCTTTTCTCCCAGACTTTTGAGTTTAGGCCATCCTGGTAGACTCACCGAATCTGTCGTCCTTACCAGGTGACGGAGAGCCCCTTTCTCCTATCTCTTCTGAGGTATCATTTGTTACTGGTACTCTTCCTATTGTCCCAACTGTTCAACCTCTTGCCTCTCGAGCTCCGGGTGAGGAACCTTTTGATATCAATTGGACTCCTCCCAACGTTTGGGAATTTTTAGACGAGGACCTCCCGTCTACTCCTCTTGGTGCTTCAACTCCGATGGTCACTTCTAACATGGATGAGTCAAGTCCCATTAGCAGTCAAGAGAGCCTTGTGTCGATCAGGGAACATCAGTTTCCCCTGGAAGGTTTTCCTTTCCACACTGCTCCAAATGTGTTGTTTCCACTTCGCTATCGCGCTCTAGCTGACATACTTGGTTCTACATCTCTACATCAGAGCTCTGTATGGTCTCGTACTACAATTCTGACTTCAGGACCTTTCATGTCTGCTTAGTCAGCCTTGACTTCCATACCTCAGACACAGGTTACATCAATTACGTCCGTTCCTTCAATACCCACCGTGTGTGTGGCGTCTACAACCCCTTCTGTTAGTACGGTTACCGCATCTTCGATAGTTACTACTATTACTGGGATATCTTTCGGACCCGCTGGCAACGGTCCTTTGCCTCTGGTTTTTGGAGTCGGTCAACCTACAAGTAATGTACTGATCTCTTCGAATTCCATTCCAGCGGGATTGTCGTATGAGCAGTACCTATTTTCCCTTCAAATTCCAACTCATAACCCTTTAGGTTCTCAACTGTTGTCCGTTCCGCATAACCCTCTGCACTACTATGATCACTGTAGAGCTCATATTTGTTACACTGGGTCTCTTCCTCTTAGTTGAGAATTACATTCCGCTTTTGGTTGCCTGGAATCACACTACTTACAATGACCTGCAAGGACAACGTTTTCAAGGACAACCTTCGGGTTTGCAAGGGCAACCTTTTCAAGGAAAACCTTCAGGCTTGCAAGGAAAACCCTTTCAGGGACAACCTTTGGCCTCCACAAGTTCCTCCTTTATTTATTCAGGGCAACCTTCTGGTCTTCCAGGTCAGCCTCAATTCCAGCAAGGCCAACCTGTTTCCCAGCAAGGAAAACCCTTTGGTTAAGTAGGACAACCTCAGTTTCAGCAAGGCCAACCTATTGCCCAACAAGGCTAACCTTCTGGTCAGATAGGTCAACCTCAGTTCCAACAAGGCCAACCTTCTAGTCAATTGGGTTAGCCCCAGTTCCAACAAGGACATCAGTTTGGTCAAGTCAATCCAACTCTTAGTCAACGGGAACTCAGACGCAAGTTGGTTCCCAAACTCAACCCAATCTCTAGACTCAGGCTGGACTCCAAACTCAACTCGGTCCCCAAACTTAGGTTGGATTCCAAGCCCAACCTGTTTATTAGATGCAACCTGGGCCCCAGGCACAGTTTGGAAGTCAGCCGCAATACGGTCTCCAAGTACCTTAGCAACCCCAAGGGAAACCTCAGGGTGCTCTGTATCAAAACTATCAGTAACCTCAGGTTAATCCTTATCAGACTTTTCAGCAGCCATATGCTACCCCTGTTGGTCAAGTTGGTAACCAATGGTTTGTTGGCGGTTAGAATCTAGGTCAACAACCAAGTTATGGCATTAATCTGCCCAACTATAACCCTTATGGAAAAAATCCATGGGATCAACGAGGCTCTAGTTGGAACCCTAACATTGGCCCTTATTAAAGGCCCATGATGTATTTTAACCCTCAATTACCTTTTCTTGCAACTTTGGAACTTCCTGATGTGTCGAAGTTGACAAATGACCCTATACTTCATAATCCATATTGGCCACCAGTTCCGACCAAGATTCCACGTGATTGTCCTAAATTTGACGGCAAATCTGGAGAGGATCCCCAAGTGCATTTTATGACTTATCACCTTTGGTGTTCATATAATTCCTGGCTTGACGATTCTATCTGTCTCTTTCTTTTTCAGGGGACGCTTATTGGTTCCACTGCGAAATGGTGTATTGAACTCACTCGTGGAACTTTCCAAGACTTTAACTCTCTTGCAATGGCATTTCTTACCCATTTTCAGTTACCGATTCGCTATGAAACTGGAACGGATCTCCTTACTTCTCTCAAACAGGGCACGGCTACCCACATCTCCGATCATATTCATGAATGGAGAAGGCGATTCCATTTGATTAAGTCCTGGATCCCTGATCAGCTTCTGATTGATTGGTTTACTACCTCTTTTGTTGGTCTGATAGCCCAAGATATTGCTATGGGGGCATGTGTTACCAAAGATCAAGCCATCACGCGTGCTCAATATCTTGATTTGGTCTATTCCCAATCTGACACGCTTTATGATGTCTTACCTGATGCTCCGCAACCTAGAACTGCTAAAGCCCCGTCATCGCCTTCTGTCGATGGTGTTATTGGTTCCGTTGCTCAATCTTCCTGAAAGTCTTCCATGACTCCTGCGAAGCAAAAACCTGTTGCTCCTGTTGAAAATGCCTCTCAGTCTACATCTAATAGTGGGAAAACCTCATAAGTTAATACCATTTAGTCTACCGCGGCAGAGAAAACTTCGAAAGATAAGAAGAAAGGGAAAGGTAAAAATAAGGTTGATGCACCAAAGCAAGAACCTCCTAAGACTCCTGTCGATGATGGTTCTAAATGAAAACCTAAGTATCCTTGTCTTATCTGTGACAAGGATCACTACACTAAAGACTGTCCTAGATGGTCTGAGGTTAGTCATTTGCTTAAGGGGACTTCGGGGACTCCTGCTATACTTAAAGAGCCTTTTCCCTCCCTCCAAACTCAAATGGTGGTAGACCAACCTCAATCCTCTTCCACTTTTGGCTCCCAGGTTTTTATGGCTGGGACTACCCGTATTCATGTGAGTACTTGATCAAAATATTATGCTCTGTCCATCAAGAAGGAACCTGAAGTACCTTCTAAGGTTCCTTCGTCCAGTTTTGGCCCTCTTCATATTGAACGGCCCAACACCGAGTCTGTCATTAGACCACCTACAAAGGGTGTTCTCTGGAAATCTTCCTATAACCCCAATGCTCATGCCGTGTAGCACTATAGTATTGTCGAGGACCTAGCCCAAGCTCCTTCGACTATGTCCGCATTGGAGGTTCTCCAGAGTTGTCCTCCCCAACGGAAGTCTCTACTATCTGCTATTGGTGGCATTGGTCCGGCTAATTCCGAGTTAATTACATTCGATCTTGAAAATCATGTACCACATTTGCATCATCAAATCACTTTTCTCATCCAATTCATTATTAACTCGAAGAATATTCATCGCACTGTTATTAATGAAGGAGCCTGAACTTGCATCATGTCTGTTTCTTATTGGAAAACCATCGGTTCTCCCTCTTTGAGTCAATCTCCCAATACCTTGGAAGCATTTGATGGAAGAGATTCTCGTCCATTTGGTATTCTCCCGCGCTTGCCTATCACTTTGGAAGGGAAGACGGTCGACGTCGAAGTCGAAGTTGTTGACACTAATCTAAATTACAACCTTTTGTTGGGTAGAAGTTGGACGTACACTATGCGTGCCGTGGCTTCGTCATTATTTCGTGTACTCCATTTTCCTCATCAAGGGAAAATTGTTACGGTCGATCAGTTGTCCTTCTTCGCTTCCTCTTCCTCAGATGGAAATGTTCTGTTTATGGAGCATACTAGTATTCCCTATGAGAGTGTGGGTGTTGGACTCTTTAAAGATCTTGCCCTTATGGGTGTTTTTTCACTCCCACATCCTAATATCGCCTTTGTTAATATGATCTCTATCAATCCTTATCCCTGGGTGATCCCCCCCCTTGATCAGGTGGATTCATGGGGTGAGGTTATGTTGTTGAGACCTATAGAGCTCAACTATATTGAAATCATTTCAGCTTCGGTTTCATCTTCTGACTCTACTCCTTCGAGTAGATCTCTCGACACGTATGTGCAATCCCCCTGGCTTGGAGATATTGCTTCTTCGGATTCGTTACAAGAGACATTTCATTTTGATGATGCGATTCTTGAGACTATGTCTTTTAAGGATCCTTCTTGGGTGGATATTTTTCATCGTTCCTCGTTTCTCCCAGGCCATGGGGCCATGGATGCCTGTCTGGATAAGTTTTCTTCCTATGTTCCTTCTCAGTCACTTCAGACGCCCATCTTAACTCATGAGGTTTTTTTGAGGGGAATATGGGAAATATTACGCAAACCATGCCCATTGACATCTTTGTTAAACTAGGGATTGTTGAAAATATTCACATTAGAGTGACTTGTTCTCCTGAGGAGGCCCAACTTTACACAAACCTTTTTCAAGAGTTTCGCGATGTGTTTGCCTGGTCGTATGAAGAAATTCTTGATATTGATCCAAGTATTCTGGTACATGAGTGATCCAGATTTAAACAGGAACGCAATAAAATATAGAGATAACCATATACACAAAGATGCAACAGAAATAATACTCCATTTCATTAATGGAAAATACTGAAATATGCTTACAGCCGGAAATAGAAATAAACCAGCTAGGACGATGGTAGCTTATCTCTGAGAAGAGATGTGTGGCTACATGCCTCTGAACTGTGTTACAATGAGGCTCGAAGGCCTTTTTATTGTTGAGAAACAATGGAAAAACCCTCACATTCTCAAACCCTAAACCCTGGAAGATGAAACGCCAAATTGTGGGCCCCGTTTTTGGGTAAGTTGGTACATCAACTTCCCGGGGTCGCGAATTGGTCATCTTATCTCCGTTTGACGTGCATGATAGCCCGTTGGAAAGATCTCTCCGAGGACTATGATGGAAAAGATGATTTTTGGAAAGAAAAAAAATCGCTTGCGGTAGATTTCCCAAAAAACGTCGTTTAGGGCCTCAAAACGGCTCCGGAAGTTTAGGACCCAAAAAATTGCTAAAAATAGTAAATTGTGCTATAATTAAGGAAACTGAAAGAACTGGAAGAAGCACTAGTGGGGATCCACGTGGAATTAGCGGGTGGTCACCAATATCCACTTGGATCAATGAGATACCTATGTATCCTAGTGCAAAACCAATTCGTCAACATTTATGTCCCGTGCACTCGAGAAATGCCGTTGCCATTAAGGGAGAGGTTGAAAAACTTCTCAAGGCAGGGTTTATTTACCCTATTCCACTAACAGACTAGGTATCTAATATTGCCCCTGTGACCAAAAATCAAGGCACTATTCAGGTTTGTGTAGATTATCATGACATCAATCACGCATGTTCGAAAGACAATTATCCTACTCCCATTATTGACCAGCTGATTGATGACTGTGCTGGGAGTGAGATATTCTCTTTTATGGATGGCTTTTCTGGTTACAACCAGATCAATATTTCGCCTGCCGATCAACACAAAAATGCCTTTATCTGTCCGTGGGGTACTTTTTCTTAGAAAAAGCTCCCTTTTGGCCTGAAGAATGCCGGTGCAACTTTCCAGCGAGCAATGTCCTTTGATTTTCATGACATCAGATACATTGTTCAGCCTTACCTGGATGATCTTCCGGTTCATTCAGCTAAACGCACAGACCATCCGAACCACCTCCGCCAAATTTTTCTTCGCTGTAGACATTACCGTATTCATCTCAATCTGCATAATTGTGTCTTCTGTGTCAAATCCGACAGACTCCTTGGTTTTTTCGTTTCTAAAGAGGTTATTAGTCTCGATCCACTCAAGGTGGAAGCTATTCTGAATCTCCCACCTCTTGCTTCTTTGCATCAGTTGTAGAGTCTGCAGGGGAAGACTAATTTCCTACATCATTTTATCCCTAACTATGCCGAGATTGCTAAAGGTTACACGCATCTCCTTAAGCGTGATACTCCATTTATTTGGGATGACATCGCCCAAAGGTCATTCGAGCAGCTCAAGACACTTCTTGTTTTTGCTCCCCTGTTGCGTCCATCCAACTATCATCGTGAATATTTGCTTTATCTAGTTGCCACTGATAGTACCATTGGTATGGTTTTGGTTCAAGACAACGACGATGGTTCCGAGCACGTCATATATTATCTTAGCCGCAACCTTCTTGACACCGAGACTCGCTATGCTTATGTCGAGAAGCTAGCCTTGGCAGCTGTTCATGCTATCCAACGTTTTCATCAATTTTGTTGCGCACTACGATCGTGATTTCAGATTACAACCCGATGACATACATTCTATCACGTTAATTACTGGGGCAGATACTCAAAATGGATTGTTATCTTTCAAGAGTTTGATTTGGAGTTTACCATTACCAAGTCTAAGAAGTCACTGGTCTTTGCTGAGTAGATTTTTTCATTACCTTCTACTTCCGCTCCCTCTTAGATAGAGGACCGCATTTAGGAAGACAGGTTTTTCTTGATCAGTACCCTCGATCCCTAGTACGGTGACATTATTTTTTACCTCCAGACATCTTCATTCCACCCTGATTTGTCTAAGGATGCTCGACGATGCATTCGTCACCATTCTCAGCCCTATTGTATTGTTGGAGACACTTTATACCGTCTTGGCATTGATTCAGTTCTCCATCGCTGTCTGAATTTCGAGGAAGTTGAAAAAGTCTTAAATGACTGCCACTCTGGCGTCTGTGGTGGTCATATGTCTGTTTATGCTACTACCCAAAAGATTCTTCATGGTGGTTACTTTTGTATTCAAGGATTTCATTCTAGCTGTCCACTCTTGTCACACGTGTCAAATTTACCAATGGAAGATGCGTGTGCCACCTTCCTTTTGCATCCTGTCATTATCGTCGACCCTTTTGCTAAATGGGGCATTGATTTTATGACATGTAACCCTAGCTCAGCCGGGGGGCATGTGTATATCATCGTTTCCGTTGATTATTTTATGAAATGGGCCGAAGCAATGCCTTCATTGTCTAACAACGGTAAGACAGCTGTGCAATTCCTATTCAATCATGTAATTACCTGGTTCGGATTCCCTCAGGCTATAGTCACTGATCATGGTTCCCATTTCCATGGTTATATGATCACTGAGTTGACAACCCAGTTAGGCTTGCGTCACGATAGTTTGACACCTTATTACCCTCAGGCCAATTGCCAAGTCGAGGCAGCAAACAAAGTGTTGGTTACTGTGCTTCAGCATACCATTGGAATGCACAAGTCCAACTGGCATTTGATGTTGTTTTCTGCTCTATGGACCTACCGTACCTCGGTTAAGGATGCAACCAGATTCACACCATTTCAACTTGTTTATGGTCTAGAAGCTACCCTTCCGATTGAATGTGAAATCCCTTCTCTCACATTTGCTATCGAATTCCTCCCGAATACTACTTCAGTGGAAGAATTCCTTCTTTATCTAGAACGGATTAACGAGACTCGTCGAATTGCTTCTTTAGTCATTGAAGCACAAAAGAAGAGAGTGAAAACTCACTTCGATCAGACAGTCAACCCACGTTCTTTCACGGAGGGGGATTTAGTCCTGTTGTATGATCAAGCTAATGATAAGCTGGGGGCAGGAAAATTTGAACCCATGTGGCATGGGCCCTATATTGTCAAACGTGTTTTGCAAAAAGGGGCCTATAAGCTAATTGATTATGAAGGCAACCCTTTATATAAGCCCCATAATGGGCTTTATCTCAAGAAATATTATGCATGAGTCTTTCATGCATTGCTTTGTACATAAGTATGGTTTTCATTTTGTACATGTTTGGCTTGGTGTGTAAGCGTTTGCCGCTTATTGTGTCCTTTTTGCTTCTTATGCAGATGTTTGTCGTACCTTATGTCGCTTTCGCTAATGGTGCCTGTCGCAGTACCCAAAATCTTTCCTCCGTGACATGGGTTATCTACGATCCTCACGGTGAGTCGGTAGATCTTCAAGGTGTTCGTCTAGGATGTACTACGAACAATGTTGTTGAATATAGTGCAGTCATTGAATTACTAACTGAGGCTGTTGCCCTCCATATTCACACATTGATCGTGAATCTGGATTCACAGCTTGCTGTTCTTCAACTCAATGGGTGTTATTCCGTTAGGAACCCTCAAATTTTATGGTTGTATTTATGCATTCGTTTACAGGAAAAGAATTTTGATTGTATTACATATCGACACATTCCTAGAAGATTAAATACATTAATTGATGCATTGGCAAATCATGTATTAGATAGACATTTGCGACATTTATAAAAGTAAATCATTAAAGACATAATAAGTCAATATAGCAAAACATAGGTATATGATCTATATATATATATAAAGTGTTGCACATCGCAATGCTCAAAAAATATATGTTCCAGTTACATCGCAAGACAACATGTCTTCGAAAATTGTAGAAATTAAACCTGGGAGTCTAATTTGCGTGGTGCTCTCTATAGTACATGACTGCACATACGACACATCTGAGTAGTCGGTGAATCCTACCCGACACCCCTGTTGTGTGTTGTTGGTATTGTCGAGGGACATCCTTGAATCTCGCGTGGTCTGGGATCCCCTTCGTCAACCCCTCCAGGTCACGAGCAATCTCGTCCTCTACATCTCCACCAGGAGGAGGAATCTCAAACTCCCTCTCATCTCTTTGAGCAATTAGAGACAAACCTGTAGGCCTTTCTAGCCCAACATCTGCAAGATTGAAACATAGTGATCATAACATATGTAAAAAATGATAAAAATTACAAAATCTTTAAAAATAAAAATTTGTTACCTCTGTTGTCCCAGTGTTCCCTAGGGGGAAGTACTAAATCTGGATCACCCCTGAAATCTATTCTAGCATATGGCTAGTCCTCGACAACAACAAGTTGACAATCTAACCATTGGAAAAACTCAGGTCTCCATGACATATGTTGACCCTCGCCTCCTCGGGGCATCAGCATTGCCCACCGAGTCATCCGTGGCTCTCGCAGAGTCGGCCATGCTACGACTGCTTCCTGTCTTTGGAAGATAGGAAGATGCTCGAGGATGAATGATACGAGAATATACCCATACCTGAACTGTTTGACGTCCCTTTGTCGACACTTTTTTAATTGTCGTTTTAAGTTATCAGCCACGACCTCGGCCCAGTTAAAAACCATGGGATCCAAACAATCGGCTGCCAGCCAAAGTTGGGCTTTGGTGGCCTCATGTGGGGCTTGTGAGCTAGCTGCTCTAATGATGGTAGAGAGGAGGACTCGAAGAGACAAGTCTCTAACAGTTGCAATCTTGAGCTTTCTGCCCTTATCTGACTTCTCTGCCTCTGGACACAGTCTTCCCATCATCATATCCATGGTTTCTCTAGTGATCCGGGTCCCAGTCATGCGGGGCCTTTCCCCCCCCTGTGACAACCCTGTCAGGAAATAAATGTCTGTTGCCTCAATTTCCAACACTTGCCCCCGGATGTTGAATTTTCCCTCATTCAGATCCCATGCTCCGACTAGATATTGGATTAGGTCCGGGTGTGCCCTCAGATAGGGCACCATGAAGAATTTCAGCAGACCGCAATTCCAAAGCACGTACAGGCAGTTTTGGTCCCCCATGGCTAATTCATCATCACCATTGTTCTCTCGTTCCTTCCACTCAATCACCATGTTTTCTTCCTACATACACACATAGATGATTATAAGTGCTCCGCTTATGCTTAAACTCCATTGAAATTGCTTAGTTTTTTGAGAAATATTGAGGATCGGTGCTCGACGCACCTGTTTTTCTAATAGGTGCGCCGAGCAAAAATCTACCATTCAGGAAAATCGAGATCTTCGCGACTTTTCCGTGTACAGTCACGAAGACCCAATTTTTTCCTCGTGGAAAGTTTTGGGTCATCGCGGTCTCGAGCTGGCGACTCATGACGACCGCCACGAATATGTTTGCCCTAAATCCTTCCTAAGTGGTGGCTCATATCATCAAAAACGAAACATTTTTTATCTAAATGTGTAGGAAATCAAGTAATGCCTACTTGGACCGGACGAATGTGCTGACAAGGTACTGATCTTCCTCCAATCGACCGTTGAAATTTTGAATGCGCAAGGGTAAATTTTTCACTCTGAGGTAAAACAGTGAAAATTAATTTGATTTTTACCTAATGACTCTTTTATAAGCCTTTTGGTGAAATTTAGGGTTTTTTAATCTATTTTTGAATATTTTATGTATTTTTATATCAAAAATAGATCTTACACTCGTTTTTGTGCAGCGACAGGTTTTCGTGGACTCTGGTGACGAACTTGCTAGTTATAATTTGTACCTTTTCGGTCTCGGTAAAAATACGAAAAAGTCCCTTTTGGAGTCATCTTTGAGCCCTTTTCTGACTCTTGAAACATGAAAAGGTTGTCGAGCTCTTGTTGCTTTGAACTTGTTAAAGGCTATGAAGTGTCATCTACCCAGTATAAGTTTACCCTTTTTCGGGCTAGGATATATTGTTTACGAAAAAGGTATATGTTGATCTTTCACGGTCAATAGGTTCCCTTGTATATTGTTTTCTACTTTTTAGATTCAAGGGACAAATTTACGAAAAGGGACCTTTGGAGTTTTCTTTTCCGTGTCTTTTTCAAACTCTCTAAACATGAAAAAGACTCCGAGTTTTACCTATGTCAAACTTGTTAAACCAAGATGACATTGGACTCGTCACCATGACAATATTGAGCTTCTCCTTCCTAGGGCTCGTTAAACATCAGTAGGTCAGATTCATCCGAAGGATGAACTTACATTAGAAGCATATGCTATCCCCTTCAAGCTTGTGTTTCAAAAATAATTTGGGTACTCGCCAGAAATGGTTGAGGGAAATTTGGAAACATTATGTTGATTGTATTAGTTATTAAGGCAACTTGTTGCTCTTGGACATCGACACTCTTTCTGCTTCATGTCGGGTTGGGATATCCTCATTTTATCGTTGGCCTTATAGGTTTTGGGTTATTCATTTTGCCTCTTTCCATATGATCCTTGCTACATTGTCATGACCTTTGATCCTTTGGTACCAAAATGCTGCCAAATTCCGAAGCCTTGTCACTGATATGTTCAAGAGCTTAACCCTTCTGCAGTTTGTAGCCTTACACACCTTCCTCAGATTCTTTGTCTCATCCACAATCATCTTGTTCCTTTGTCTCGCGTTGATGATGTGGGAAATGTTAGCACTCTAGGAAACTATCCTAGGTTGTAGCTCAGAGATGCCTGATAACATATAATCTTCAATATTGTTCTCAGAACTATTGGAATGGATAATGGTTTGGATCAAGTCAGATAACCATTTCAGCTCTATTCTCACTCAAGACATGCATGAACACCCTCAATAACACAAATCTTTAGACCACTAATGCTCGATAGTTTGTAGATTTAATAGATAGATGGAGAATACTGACAGTACTAGCAGATTGCATACATGAACATATATGAATGGCTAGCTACAAGCAGCAAATGAGCTTACTGACTATACTGGCAGATGCACATATAATAACACATATAAATGGTTAGCTATCGGTAGCAAACAAGCTTGCAAATCTAATATATCAAAGCAGAGATAAGATGACAGTTATCTGGCCTTAAACACAAAGAAAACCTGAACAAACTGTTCAAGTGCAAGCATAGAACAACAAAGAGCATGGATATTGAACATATAATGGAAAAAGAAGCTTATATTTCTAGAATGAATATGAGAAGCTTAAATGAATAGAGGAGGAATAATCTCCAAAAGTTGAACCCTTGTTACATCTGGTTTTCAAATATTTATAACCTTTACAATGATATTCAGCCTTCTGAGGCTTGAGAGGTCTTAATCGATCACTCTCTTTTTTAACTGTTTGATTCCCTGAAGGCAAGCATGGCTTGGAGGTTTTTCTCCTTCTAACAGAGGAATAACCACATTCAGATATTTTGGGTGCGCTGGCAGGGAGCTCTCTCTTGACAGAGATGCCCGCAATCTCCTCTATTGTTTTTGGCTATGTCGTGTTGTGCTGCTCCATGATGTATCTGATTTAGACTATGTTGTGCTGTAGATTTCCATGATATTTTTGTTTCGCGCTAGCTAGGCATGTTGTGTTGCGTTGTAGATGCTTCTCGACCTTGGTTTCTCTTAAAAATGTTTAATAATGAGTGTTTTCTGTTTTACATAGAAAATGTCTATTCCTTTCGGACTTTAAAAGTCCAAAAAAATGGTTTATTTACCCATCGGGTCTGCCCTTAGGGTTATTGTTGAGTCTTGAAAATGTCATTCATTTCCATTACACTTTCATTATTATGTCCACTATATCACCTCCATTTCACTACTATGTCACCACATTCATCCCACTTTCATTATCATTGGGCCACATTTATGTTTTTCCAATCTTTATTAATTCTAGGTCTTTTAAGTGAATTTGTGGTTAAAAATTAGGAAATAATGTGCATCTGCTTATATCTAACAAATGGGTTGAGATTTTTGACATGTGTAGGTTGGAAGGAAGCTTCTAGAAGACCCTTATGTGGCACTCTAAGGCCAAATTCGAAGTTGAGTGGAAAGAATCATGGGATCATAAGGATATGTGTCACATCTCCTAATTGTATTTTAACTCTAAAAAGACATGTGTCTTATCAGTTCCTATTTTGATTAGAACTCTAGAGGTAGAGGGAGAGATTCATGGACTCTCATTAATGAGATGGCTTCTCATCTTTTTGTATAAATAGGAGATCTCTCTCCTTCATTTGTAAGTTCTTAAGTCTCAGTTTAGAGCTTAGCTTATTAGTCTCAGCTTATAAGCTTAGAGTTTGGAGTTCTTTAATTTGGAGTTTGTAGTTCTTCCTTGATGGCTTTTGAAAGCTTTAGAGAGTTTTGTTGTACTTTGTAATTTTGAAGAATTTGAATAAAGCTTTGATGTTCTCAACATGGAAGGAGATGTGAAGTAGATGTCATGGAGCACATTAGAATGTAAGGTAGAGTATATTTCATTTTGTAAATTTTGCTTTGATTTCATTATGTCATTTGATTGCTTTCAAGTTTGATAGATTAGATTTTTCATTCATGCAATTTTAATTCATGCAAGTGTGTTCAACCAGTTGATTGTAGATTAGTAATGCACAAAGCTTTTTAATTACTAATGACATGATGGAATCATCTTGTCCTTCTCCTGATTTCTTTTCTGAGTTCTAATTCTACCATTGTTATTTCTTTCAGTTTTGTTTTGCTCATTTACTCTCATGCAATTTAGATATCATATTACTCTATTTGTTTATGATTACCTTCCTATAGCCAAGAGACTCAAATAGTGAGGAATTAGAATATTATTTGATGTAGTATGATTTAGTTTACTTTCATGCAAGTTAGTGATTAGATTACTTATGCCATTTTCAGGGATTGAAGTATGAATGAGTAGTTTAATATTAGTTTCATTTTATGCAATTTCATTTCATGCAATTTAGATATCATATTACTCCATTTGTTTATGATTACCTTCCTTTAGCCAAGCAACTCAAATAGTGAGGAATCAGAATATTATTTGATGTAGTATGATTTAGTTTACTTTTCTACAATTTAGATATCAGATTACTCAATTTGTTTATGATTGCCTCCTATAGCCAGAGCGAGTCGAAAGGTGAGGGGTCAGAATATGAGTTGATGTAATATGGTTTAGTTTACTTTTCTTACAGTTTTTGAATTGCTTTAAGTTAAGTTTTCTTTTTATACAACAGCAAGGATACTGGGTTTCATAGTCACTAGCTCACTGTTTGGTTTAATTAGAATTTAGGTACATTTTTATTTTCATCTTAGTAATTGATTTCATCATTGCAAGTTTGAAAGACCTTTTTGAAAACTTTGATTAGGATTTCCATTTTGCATTAGATACTTTAGGAAACCAACAAAAAAACAAAACCCCAAAACAAAATAAAAATCTATAAAAACAACGAAGTAAGAAAAAGGTTAACTAAGCACATATGGTGCACCACACTTCATCAGTTTACGATACCTGGATTGATAATTTATGTAGAGCAATTTAAGATGTTAAATTGACTAGACAGTTATCGCAAGTTGCATTCGGACCTATTCCTGTGTTTTTCGTTAAACCATAAAAATAAACGAAATACCTTGAAAATGACCCTCTTGCGGATCTCAAATTTCATATATTTCACTTCCCGGACCCTTTCAGTTCTGGGCTTCATCGCTATCGCATTGTCTCCTGTTCCCTTCGTATTTCATTAAAATAACGAAAAACATGGAAAACATATTAAAAATGGCCTGGGCGCGGACTTCAAACATTATCAAATATCATTTTTCATAACCTTCGGGTTTGGTTATCGCATCACACATACACCTGTGCATAGCCCCCCCCCTGGTATAGTGCCGATGCGATACATCGATACGATCCGATCACAATCATTGATCACTCAATACCCGGGTCTTTTATATATACATAACATAGCTCCTTGCCGATGTGACCCGCTGATCCAATCATCGGCGATCACTGATCGACAGTGTCATGTGCCCATCTTTAGATTGTCCCCTCTGCCCCGCCGATATGTGATTTTCCGCTTAGATCTGGGCCGTTGATCGACCAGATCTAACGACAGCTATTCATTCCTCTCTTAAGCCTGTGTTTGTGGGTTTTTCATGGTTTTAGAGTGTTTTGAGCCTCCCGATAGTGCATTTCTGCCCTTCCAAGGGCTTTCCTCTTGCGCAAATTTTGATGATTAGATGATCTTTGAGCAAAAATTGAAGATTTCAAGGGCATTAATGGACCCATTGGCATGTTTCTAAGCAAATTTGGAGACTTCAAGAGCATATGTAGATCCAATTTTGGGCCTTTTGACAGCGAGGCTAACATAGACTCCTTCTGGGGATGAAATCCTCCCTGTGAGGTTTCAATCTCAGAGCAATGCCTTCTTGTAAAACAAAAATTAAATCTTCCTTCTAGTGTTCCATTGGGCATGGAGTCTATTTTGTATGAAATAAAAAACTGAAAGAAAAACATATTTACAATACCAAGGCTTTAAAGCCTTAAATGAAATACAGTTTCAAGAATCGCCCATTTATTAGGCTACCAAAAGTATCTCTTCCTTCCAGATTGTGTAGAATGAATGTATTGTTTTGTTGAACTTGGGTGATGACAAAAGGACCTATCCATAAGGAGTCAAACTTGCCATGATTACCACTCTTTTCCTTAAACGCATCCCATTTAAGCACCCAACCACTAACTTGGAAATTGTCCACTTTTTCCTTCCTGTCAAAGTTTTCTTTGATTGCCTTCTGATGAGCCTTTGACTTCTCAACCAGATACTCTCCGATCTACTATAGTTCAACCAGGTTATTCATTCTTCTTACCATGTCATTCTCTTCATCTTGTTCTTCTTGCAATAATTTAGCCAAAGGGAGAATCAGCTGGATAGGAAAAATAGCATCAGCACCATAAACCAGTGTAAATGGAGAATTCCCTATAGACTTTTTGATGGTAACTCTGTCAGCCCATAGTGCAAACTTCAACTTGGAATCCCAGCTCTTTTTGTTGTCCTCTAACAGTTTTTTTATTACCCGTACTAGACTCTTGTTAGATGATTCTGCCAGGCCATTGCCTTGAGGATAATATGAGGTAGAATGCACTACTTTAATACCCATGGATTTAGTCATGTCCACTAAGTCTTTTGCCTTGAAAGTTGCTGCATTATTAGTGACTAGTATGGTTGGGAAAGCAAATCTAGTGAAAATATTCTCATTCAAGAACTTTATGACAACTTGATGGTTGGCATTCTTAGTGGATATAGCCTCAATCCACTTGGTGAAATAATCAATTGCTACCAAGATCCATTTGTGTTGGCCACTAGAATTTGGGTTGATCTCAGCTATAAAGTCCAAGCCCCAGTATTAGAAGGGACCATTGACATGTACTGGCTTCAAGGGCAGGGATTTTAGCTATTGTCTTCCTGCAAACCTCTGACACTTGTCACAAGCTTTCACAAAAGAAAACACAACAGAGAAAAGAGTAGGCCAATAATACCTAGCCCTCAAGATTTTGTGAGCTGTGGTTTTCCAATAATGATGCCCTACACATATGCTAGAATGGAACTGGTGTATGACTGCCACAGATTGTTCTTTATCTAGACATCTCAAGAGGATTCTTGATGGATCTTTCCAATAAAGCAGATTTTTATTAATGTAGAATTAGGCAGATCTAAGTTTAATGGCACGATCTTGATTTGAGCTAAGCCCAGGAGGGACTTCTAGCTTTTGCAAAAAAGGAACTATGCTATGATACCATTCACATGTGGCCAGATTTTCAGCCAAAGACTGGTTTTGCTTTTGCTCTTCTGCTGCTCCCTCTACCTGCTCATAATCTGAATTTAGATCCATGGAATTTATATCTAACAAGCTGCAATTTTCTTCAGCCATAAGTTTAGCGAAGCCCTGGCCTTTGACAAGCTTAGTGGGCTTCACCTCTATGTTAAATTCTATGAATTTCACAATCCATTTAGCTCTATTCCCATCAATATCTAGCTAAGTTAAGACATTTTTTACTGAGGCCGAAGGTACATATGCAACCACTTTGGAATGTAGAATATAAATTTTGAATGCTTTTAAAGATTTTATGAGAGCATAAGCTTGTTTTTCAATAAGGTAATATCTTAGTTTAGCATCCCTTAGAGTCTTGCTAAAAAAGGCCACAGGGTACTCTATGCCTTCATCATTTTTCAACAACAGAACTGCTGCAAGTGTATCATAAGAGGCAAAAGAGAAGATACAAAACTCCTTAGTGTAATATGGGCTGATTAGAGTGGGAGCTTCCATGATAGCTTTCTTGATGGCTTCAAAAGAGCTTCTTGAAGCATGTGTCCATTTTATTTATGCTCCTTTCTTCAACATGGAAGTGTTGTGCTTTAAATGAACCTCCTTATGAAGTTAATCTTACCCAAGAAGGATTGGATGTCCCTTTTAACCTTGGGATGGACAATGTCTGAATGGCTTGAACCCTGGCTAGATCAATCTTCACACCCTCAGTAGAAACAATATGTCCCAGAAGTTTGCCTTCTTCTAGAGCAAACCGTGACTTCTTTGGGTTAACTAAAATTCCAAATTGTCTGCACTTTAGGAAGACCTTCCTCAAATGCTGTAAATGGTCTTTATGGATGCTGGAGAAGACTGTTATGTCATCAAGATAAATAAGGACAAATTTGTCCTTCTCTCCCACAAAGGCTATGTCGATGGCCCTCTGAAAAGTAGCCCCAACATTCATCAGTTTGAAAGGCATCTTGGAGTACATGAAAGTGCCCCAAGGAGTAGTGAAGGTGGTCTTTTCCTGATCTTAAGGATGTAAAACAATCTGATTGTAACCTAAAAATCCATGTAAGAAAGACATGAATCCAGCCCCTGAAACTCTTTGCAGCAAGTGTTCCATCTTAAGCAAGGGATATTTATCTTTTTTAGAGCACTTGTTCAGAGTTCTGAAGTCAACACAAAGCCTGATTTCTACATTTTTATTTCTCACTACCACAAGGTTAGATATCCATTTTGAATACCTTACGGGCACTATAATTTTAGCATCCAACAGATTCTTGATCTCTTTCTCAATCAAAGGCAATAAGAGAGGGCTGATAGGTCTTAGCTTCTGCTTAAAAGGGGTGGTATTCCTTTCCAGTGGAATCTTATCTTGTATGATGTTGGTATCATAAGTTTTAAGATCATTGTATTCCTAGGCAAAAATATCAGTGAATTGCTTCATGAGAGTGCAATACTCGGAATTCTGGATAGAAGAAAAATTAATGGACAAATTGATGTATTTGGGATGGGCTGGGATCCCTATATTATGTTTACAAATAGCAGACTCATTTTCTGTTTTGGCAGGCTTATAAGGCACATCGTTATGGTCGAACAATTTCTCTAGAGGCACCAATCCTTTTGGTATATGATTACTAGGTAGCTAGATGATGCTTCCTCAGCCGACCTCATTTTTAGCTTGGACTGGCCACATTCTTCCATGGTTTCATTTTCTTGGTTGATGTGCGTTTCAGCAAATTCCTCAACGACTTGTAAAAACCTATTAATTTCCTCATCGTCTTAAAAAACTCTCCAATATTTCACATTGTCAGGTAGAGACGGTCTATATTTTACCTGAACTTCATATGTCAATTTAGGAGGCAAAGGAGGAATAAACGTGCTAGTAGACACAGCAAGGGAGTCGCCAGGCTGGTTCTTGATTCTCGGAATATAAGAAATGCTGAAATTATTAAAAGAATCCTTAAGCCTCCATACCTCATCTCTGTATGCTTTCAACCTTGGATGCTTTGCTTGGAACACTTTATTGACTTGTTGAATGATGAGGTCTGCATCTCCAAACACTTTAAGGCCTTTGATACCCATCTTTTTAGCAACGCTTAAGCCCAAAATCGAAGCTTCATATTCTGCAATGTTATTTGTGACCTAAAAGGTTAATTTGAAAGATAAATGAATGTATTCATGTGTGGTGGACACAAGGACTACACCTGCCCCAACAACTTCCTTAGAGCAAGTCCCATCAAAAAACATATCCCAAAACTGTGGGCTTTCTTCCTCTGCGATCTGGCAAACTGGTTTCTTAAGCTGCGTGGAGGTCAATTGGGATTCTTCAATATGAAGAATACATGCTCCAAAATCAGTGTTAACAACATATATGGGATGATTGGTGGGATTCTTTTCATCGCTAATTATATAAGCCAACCGTGCCTCTTTGTATAATCTCTTGCTCTCACCTGCGAAAACTGGGACAATAGCATAGGCAAATCATTTTGTAATGATCCACCTAATCTCTTGATCCAACCTCTGGAAAGTAACATGCCAAACTTGGGAGGTACATCTTCTACCACAATGTCCGTCATCATGCTTTTCATAAGTAGCTGAGACAAAGTGATGGCTAGGTCCTTGATTAACCCTAGACATTTCACTTTTCTAGAGTCAAAAGAAAACAGGTCATGATAAGGATTAGTGATGTCAAGACCCAACTCATCCATGACAACCTTGGGCATTAGATTATGGCTGGCTCAAGTGTCCAGAAGGTAGTTGTGAAGGATTTTATCATGAATAGTCAGAGAGACATAGAATGATGGGTCGTTGTCTTCACAGTTTTCAATCATTGGGCTGAGGATGACAGCTGGCTTGTCATCCTGTAGATTTACATAGTCAGTGGAGGCCTGGATGGCTTTAGGCTCAAGGGCCTCGAGGATGGATATTTTGAAGGACTCATTCTTCACTAGTTCAATCAAAGGCATAGGTATTCTTAGCTTCTGAATTTCTGATTGAAAACTGAAAGGAGAAGGAGACTTGTCGAGGCCTCTTACCGCATGAGCTAGAGTTTTGAGGATGATGGGATCAACTGCCATATGTTTTTGCTTAGTAGCTTGTGGTACTGTAGGGATAGCAACTCTTTGAACAGGAGTTTCATTGGCATTATTTATCTTTGACCTCAAATTATATCTTTGTTGATCTACAATTTGTAGAATAGCTTCAACATCCCATTCCTGGCTGATCTGGTCATTGCATAATGACTTTTCATAGGCAGTTGAGGTCAAAAAGGAAGCATTTCCTTTGTCTTCTAGACAATGGATCTCATCATCTTCTTCAAACTTCTCTTCTTCCATGACTGCATTCTGAAAAGGAGCCTTCACCCTTTGGTCTTCATTTGCATCTTTGTTTCTTTGCAAAATTTGCAACTGCTCATTCGTTCTTCTATATGGATTTGGATTTGGATTTCTTGGGGCAAAGGTATTAGGCATTCTTTCTTTCCCCGGGTGCTGCTGAACCTTCAATTTAGAGATTTTAGAGGCTAATGAATCGATCATTTTGGTCATTTTATCTATCTTAGGATCAAAGGATGATGAAGACTCGCCCCTTTGTCTTCTTCTATCAACATTTCCCTTGAGCTTCTCTACAGTTTGATTCCACTTCCAAGGCTGCATCCTGCATGTGAGGCAAAGTAGCACATTGCCTCTCTCTCAATAGTAGGTAGAAGTCAGAATCAAAAACACTGGCATAGGTGAGTTTAGTAAAGGTAGTAGTGGGTTTTACTTCAGCTGGTATCTCACTGTACATATAGTTAAACCTCTTATTAAAATCAGACAACAACTCACCATTTTCTCTCTTTAAGTTTCCAAACTTAGTATGGTAGTAGAGGAGGTCCTTTTTATCCCCCCAATGCTTTAGGAATGCATCATCTAAAGCTTCAATATATGCTATAGATCTAGGGGTTAGTTCTCTGAACCATTTTCTAGCCTCTCCATCTAGGCTTTGGACAAAGACTCTCATCCACACATCATATTCACTAGTGTCCAGATTATCAGCATAGCTATAGAATGAATAAAGATGTTCTTCAACAGTAACACCTTCAATCCTAGTGAACTCAGGCTATATTTATGATATTCTCCAGTAGGCATGGCATTCAAAGGAGTGGGCAGTATTAGAGGTCCATACCTAGCAACTATGATTCTTTCCATTTTGGTAGGTGCTTGTGGACCTGCCATAGCTGTGGTGGCTAAAAGAGTACTGGCAGTCTGAATGGTAGATGGTTGAGGAGTGATTGGCAAGACTAAAGGAGTATGATGGATAGGAGGTGAGGTTTCCTTTGGGCTTAAAGCAAAAAGAGAACCTAAAGAATAAGGAGCTTTATAATTCTCTGAGAGTTTTTCTTCACTGCTAGTATTAGATGCTATACTCTCAACATGTATTTGTTCTATTACAAGCCTTTCTTGAAGAGATGTAGGAGATTGTTTAGGTTTACCTGAACTTGATGCTTATTTCTGCAATACCTTTCTCTCTTTGATGATTTTTTCAGGGTCAGGTACTAGATTAGCTTGTAGCTTTTGAGGATTTCTCCGAGGATGCCTCACAAACTGAGCCAGAACTATGAAGTGGAGTCTCCAAGAGATTCGGCCTCCAGTAGAGTCGCCAGATAGATTATTACAACAAAAAATGTGCCCAGACTTTGTCTATCATCAAAGCTGGATCTATGTCATTTCCCAGGGAAGCTGAGCTTCAGTTTCCTCTCCCTGGCAAAGGTGCCAATTATGTTAGCACTCCAGGAAACTCTCCTAGGTTGCAGCTCGGAGATGCCTAGTAACATATAATCTTCAATATTGTTCTCAAAACTATTGGAATGGATAATGTTTTGGATCAAGTTAGATAACCATTTCAACACTATTCTCACTCAAGACATGCATGAACACCCTCAACAACATAAGGCTTTAGACCACTAATGCTCAATAGTTTGTAGATTTAATGGATAGATCGAGATTACTGACAGTACTAGCAGATTGCATACATGAACATATATGAATGGCCAGCTACAGGCAACAAATAAGCTTTGACTATACTAGAAGATGCACATATAATAACACATATAAATGGCTAGCTACCGACAACAAAGAAGCTTGCAAATCTAATATATCAAAGCAGAGATAAGATGACAGTTATCTAACATTAAACACAAAGAAAACCTGAACAAACTATTCAAGTGCAAGCATAGAACAACAAAGAGAATGGACATTGAACATATAATGGCAAAAGAAGCTTATATTGCTAGAATGAAGATGAGAAGCTTGAATGAACAGAGGAGGAATAATCTACAAAAGTTGAACCCTTCTTACATTTGATTTTCAGATATTTATAGCCTTTACAATGATATTCAGCCTTCTGAGGCTTGAGAGTCTTAATCGATCACTCTCTTGTTTAACTATTTGATTCCCTGAAGGCAAGCATGGCTTGGAGGTTTTTCTCCTTTTGACAAAGGAATAACTGCATTAAGATATTTTGGGTGCGCTAGTAGGGAGCTCTCTCTTGACAGAGATGCCCACAATCTCTTCTGTTGTTTTTGGCTGTGTCACGCTGTGGTGCTCCATGATGTATCTGATTCAGGCTGTGTTCTGTTGTAGATGCCCACGATATTTCTGTTTCAGGCTAGGTGGGCATGTTGTGTTGCGTTGTAGATGCTTCTAGGCCTCGGTTTCTCTTAAAAATGTTTAATAATGAGTGTTTTGTGTTTTACACAGAAAACACTATAATGTTGTAAACTACCGCCAATGTCTGTTCCTTTTGGACTTTAAAGTCCTCAAAAATGGTTTATCTACCCATCGGGTCCACCCTTAGGGTTATTGCAAGTCACATTCAGCCCTGTTCCTTTGTTTTTTGTTAAACCATAAAAAGAAATGAAATACCTTGAAAGCAGCCTTCTTGCGGATCTCAAATTTCATATATTTCACTTCCCGGACCCTTTCGGTGTAGGTTTTAACCCTGTACAGATATTACCTGCATACGAATTCTAAAACACAGAAAATAAACAATGTGAGAGCATAACACATAAAACACATATACACAGAGATTTTCCCCTGGATCCCAAAACCGAGACTACCAACTTGATTTTTCATTATGTTCCTTTCAATGTTATAATACATATTTATACATGTTGAAGCATCCAATACCATGGATCAACAATCATCACATCCAATACCGTGGACTGAAAAACATCGCGTCCAAAAACATGTGTGAAAATCATGCACAAAACCATAGGTGGGTTCGCCCATCCTAACATAGGGTCCAAAACCAAAATTTCCTGGGGCGCTACCCCAGACCCCATAAAGTGAGGTTATGGGTACGCCTCAAACCCCCTTGTGAC
>APFE031643502.1:44307-57131 GCA_000404065.3 Pinus taeda | reverse complement strand
CCTCATTCAACTCCACAGAACTCAATCACTGAAGTTCTAACTGAAGTCCTTCATGCAATAGCTCAAGTAACCCATAAGAAACACATATTTCCTTCTGGCAGATGCATGTGCCACGTTTGTAGCTCGAACTGAAGTGCTCTAAGAGGATAAGATAATGTTTATAGTCCAAATATTATTAAGAACTAATAATATTCAACTGTTCTATTTTTAGCCTCGTAGTCTAAAAATAGACTCTGCCCATATGTCTAAAAATAGAAGTCCATCTATTTTTACCAACATGACCAATCATCCACAAATAGCATCCTGCAACTCATAGACCATGATCCATATGTCTAAAAATAGACATAGTCTAAAAATAGACTTTGCGCCAAAAATAGCCTACGGGTCCACTTAGTGAAGGCAACTTCTTTTCACTAAGCTCCATCATCTTGTTGCATTTTCAACAAAATTCCCGTATTTTGCGACTGAGCAGCTAATGTGTTGATGGATTGACACGACTGCTGGAACGATCGAATTAGAGTCGTGAACATGGCTCAAGGGTGTAGAGAAAGTCGGGTTGCTCAACCTACTCTGGGTATCGAATTACCATCACACCCTAGTGACCGTCTTTGTCATTAGGTTGCTGCTCTGCTTGGTGCATGAAGGGTGTTTGTGGCCAGAGGAGCCCATTCCCATCACAGACCACTTGATCCATCAGATCACACGGCTGCCTTACTCAGGGGAGGATCCAACAAGTATATCAGAAGGAAAAGGTGGCGAGTTGGCCCTCACGGAAGCTATGAAGAAGAAATTCAAGTTAGAGAAGAAGAAGTGGGGATATGCCATCTCTAGCATTAACAACCCTGCAGTTAAGGTCGCAACGCAAATATTAGCAGGGAAGGTGATGTGGAAGTGCCGCATGGATGAGGTGCCCGCGCTTGTGATTGCATTAGCAACCCAATGCAATGAGGGAGTCCAGTTCAACTGAGCAAATTATCTATGCGGAAAGTTCCTTGCGAGCTGTCTCGAGGCATAGGAGCAGAGCAAGATGTTCCACTATGCGTTGCTCTTGCTCTCGATTGTGCTGGTGGCATGGGAGCTACCAGAAGACAGCCAATTCCCTTCGGTCGCGCCAAACCTTCCAAAGGTAGCGAAGTATGCTTCATTGTGGGAGACCAAGGACACGCAGTGCATAAAAGAAAGCAAGATCTTTTAGATCTTGATAGAGATCAGTATCTGGATGGGGATCAATCACAACCCGTGGTTGTCACCCATAGTCCACGTAAGTTTGTAGAACTTTACAGAGTTTAAAGTGGATTTCCACCATCTCTTTATCACGACATGGAAGGACCCCATGAATACATGGCATAACTTGCATTATTTGGCAACATATGATGTTATCTTTGTAGTCCTTAAGTCTTAGCTTCCGGAGTGGCGTGCTGCAACAGGGTTCGCGGTGGAAATGAACAAGTCTGCCATGCAGCGTAAGAGGGAAGAAACAAAGCTCAGAATGACGCAGCTGGCTGAGAAGCATAGAAAAGAGGAAGCAGAGGCTAAGACCCATGCAATGCACGATGCTGCGAAATTAGCAGAACAACAAGAGATAGGAGGAGAAAAGCGTGAAGGACAGAAGTCACCTTCGCCTAGGGCTAATGTAGAAACAGAGGACCCACCAGTACAAGGTGGTGTGGACCCACAGACGATGTCCACCCAACTCAAGTGTCAGCATCCACAAGAGAAGGTAGTGTCACGAAAGAAAACCAAGGCTTCAAAGACATCCTTCGACCCAATCACCCTCACTGAGGGGGATTTGCACGATATTGGAGAAACAGTGAGGGATGTCATCACGGAGGCCCTCCATTAGTTCGAAGAGCAACAGAAATTGGTATTAGGGGCTCTCCGGACAGAGATCCAGGAGTTTTAGGCTCGCACTCCACAGGCTGGCACAGTGCCCACCAGCCTCGCAATCGACACTTCAACTGCCACAGAGATGTTGCGCACAAGGGTGACCAACGTGATACTGATACTAGATGGGGCACTTACTACAAAAAATGAGGTTGAAAGGTTCACGATCAGCAGCTTGAAAGGGGTGGAATTGAATATGGTCGCGCTCCCTCGGGAGATGCTCCACCTCTTGTAGGATGCAGTCACCGTGGAACTTAGGGCTTGGGAGAGTCGCGCTCTGCAGGTGATGAGAAAGCAACGCATAAATATCAAGAAGTTGGGCCTACAAAATAATGAGGTAGTGGAACAAAATAAGAAAATGATGCAGGTTGTGGAGGAAGCCTACTGAATGGTCCTGGAGTTAGACATTCAGGTAGAAGAACCATTTGAAGCACGCGTTCGCAAGTTGGCCACATGGGTGTGCGATGCTTGAACATAGTTGGCCAAGATTTAGCTAGAGCTGAACTTGTAGATCGCAGAATTGTAGTTGAGGGCTCAACCTTCAATGCCATCGGAATTCAGGGAACAACATGGCACCGCTGTTACAACAATAATAGCGGCGGTTGACAGGGCAATATCAGACCTCGCGTGACTTTTTGAATAGTCATTCGAGGTCCTGACCACCCTGCAGGAGGACCCAAATGTAGAGCGCCTGGAGACAGAGGCGCACAAGCTACAACAAATATATGACGAGGTCAAAGGGACCACACAAACGGTCACCCTTACACAGAGGCTCGCATGGATGCAGGAGGCAAAGGTGCTTAAGGAACAGGTGGATGCCACTAGGCACAAAGAAGCGGTCCTAAAAGCGTGCCTATAACCATGGATAGACGAGGCATATATGATCACAACTTCCATTGAAGGAAAGCTTGCAACACTACATGAAACTCAACAGAAGATTCAGGGTGGCAGTTCAACGATAGTCACAAACAGAGAGTGGAAGAAGTCCAGCAAGTGGCTGCTCAGTGTGTTGCCGAGGTTGCGATCATCCAAACGGAGCTGGGAGGTCTTCACGCTAAGATCTCCGCGCATGTAGATTGACTCGAGTGTGAGTCACGATGTTTGTGTTGGGGACCTGTTGGGCGTGGGATCCCCCAAGGGTAGTTTTGGGGCTAAAAGCCCATATTTTGGTCAAATTTTGTAATCCAAGTGTACAGACTCCACATTTTGTGGTCGCGGAGCGCGTACGTGTTAAATAGTCATAAGGTTGTCTGCCCTTATTTTGGAAATGTAATGTCGGTTGTAAAATATCTACCCATGGTCCACGAACCATGGGATTGTATAAAAAGATCTAAGCTCTAAGTAGTTAGAAAAAAAGGAAGGATAATACGACAAGGAGAGTCATATCTTTAAAGAAAGAAGTCTAAGTCTTGGGTCATAGTGTAGGTAGAGGCTCTGCAGCTGAGTGTGCAGAGGCCTAGGGTAGAAGTCTGCAGCTGAGTGCGCAAACCCCTGCAACTGAGTGTGTAGGGTGGGTCAAGTCTATAATCGTCCGGAATTATCAATAAAGAGAAGTATTCTACAATTTCTGCGTCTTTGTTTTTTATGCATCTTCTTATGTTGGGTATGAATTTCACTTATAATGCTTATATGATGCGCAAATGTATGTAAATGTGTTGGTTAAGTAAACGCAAGTAAGAACATATGTTTACGCGAAGATAACTAAGATCAGTTAATAAGATAAGTAAGACACTTAGCCTAGTTTGGGAGATATCGTAGTTCGTTGCCCTAGCAGTGCGAAAGTCCCTGAGCCGCAGGTCAGGGCTGCGCGAAAACCAATTGTATCCTTTTGTAAAGGTACTGAAGGGTGGAACAGAGGGCTAATCAACTTGTGCGAAGGCAGATATAGCCAGAATAAACTGACATCACAACCATCTCAAGGGTGTGGAAACTTGCTTCCAACATCCCCCCATACTGCTTCGGGTGAGACTTCGGTCTGCACTCCATGGGCTGATGCCAAAAGGGCTAGTAGTATAGGGATTTGTTTGGCTAATTAACATTGAACTTGGGTTAGGCCCCCTCAAGCCATCAATAGGGTTCTAGTTTCAAAATTGGGTTTTCAACTTCCTCTAATTCCTCCGGTTCTTCCATTGATGGTTTGTTAAAATAGGTTTCTTCTTCCTCATTTTTAGCAGGAACTTCCATCTCTTGAAACAAAAGTTTTTCTCCAATTGAATATTAGAAAATTACTCCTGTTGATGGAGATATTGGATCCTCTTCTTATATTATGGCTTATGTTGATGAAGTTGTTGAATCTCTAGGTTGGATTTCAGATCTTAATACCTCAGGGAGTTTGTGTTTGCCTGCTATGGATGGAATTCAAGTTTTTTTGGGTGGTGTGGCACTACAAAGTCATCGTGGGGTGAGTGATGTTTTTGGAATTAAACTCTTACCTCTACCTACAAATCTACCCCTAGATTCTCTTTCCCTATGCATATCATGTTCTTTTTTTTTTTCAAAATGAAAAAGACTAAGACTTCTATTTACACTTCCCTGGCAATGACGCCAATATGTTTGTCAATTTAATTGCCTTAAATTATTACATGAATTATCGACTGGAGTTGGTAAGCTTCTGAAGTGCAAGTGCACTATATATGCTAGAATTCCTTTTATTAAATCAATTTATTAATGTGCATGATTGAGTTATTGAAATTTACTTCTAAGGATGTCATTTATTCCTATCTTACTCTTCAAAGAAAATGGATTTGACACATTGAATATCCTTAATCCTTTCTAATGAAATAAAAAATGCTCTTCACACTTGCAAAATGTGATTTAAAGCAAACTCACACTATCTTAAGAAAACTTAACTGATCTATTGCAGCACAAATTTAATCTCTAAAAGAAGAATTAATCATCTAACATTCTAGCAATCCTTTGCATAAAAATTAAAATGAAATTAACTTCTATTCAAAATGAAAACCACACATTTACTTAATATCAATCACTCATGTTTTGAAATGAAAACCATAAATAAATAACACATACTTTGAAATGAAATACTGTAAAATGAAACTATAAATAAATCTATCAACTTGAAATGAAACACTCCGCAATCATAATGAAATCTATGAAAATAAATCACATTACCATTAACATCATTATACATCAACTTGAAAAAGAAACGATTAGTGAAATATTGCTATCACCTATCTAATTTAAATGTAGACTCCAAATCAATTCTAAAACATATGAATGACTATAACAAACAATAAATAAAAGATATATGAATGAGAAATATTCACTGTTTGCAGGGGCCCTCTAGAAACAGGTGGTCATAGCACTTCAATCGAACAATCAACTACACATTGAAACTTTAAATGATTTTCTTCATTAACAGATTAAAAATAAAGTCTTAAAACATTACTGTCACATACATAAAAGTTAACCTTCTATTAATGTTTGTTGCACAGTATTTATAAAAGTGCGTGCCAATAAATGTTCAAGGATTTTATGCCTACCTTAACTAACAAAGTTCTAAATTAAGCTTCTAACAACTATTGAGATATCGTTGCTCATTATTTTCTGCTTGGCAACGAAAATTGTGAAGCGTAGGAATTTCGGACTCTCGCTCGCCTGTTCAACAACCACGTTGACTTTACCCTTTGGCCACGCAATCGAAAAATCCTTTTGATGATCTAGTTCGAATGAATAGGAGGAAATTGTTAAAGGGATAAATCTCCACCTATCCATATCTTTCTCCTCTTATATGGCACCTTCATTCCCAGTAAACTACAAAATTGACTACAGAAACAAAGATTAGGTCCAGAATTGTGATAATTCGGTAGCCAATACAAACATTAACTCAATAATAAGGAACAATATTAAATACGAAAGATAAGAAAATTAAATACCTTACCATGTCAAAAACCTCGTAGTTTGATGCCTATTGAGTTGACGATGATGGTCAAGGAAAGGAAAAATAGGTAAGGGAGAGTGTCAAAATGAGGCAATCATGAGGCTCAACATGTTGCAAGTGTTATTCCTAACTCTTGCTGAATATGACGATGTCATCATGATAAACATCAACGAATGAGTTGGTGAAGGGCCACAAGATGTCATCCATTAGCCTCATAAATGTAGCAAGGGCATTTGTCAACCCGAATGGCATAACCAACCATTTCAAAAAGGCCTTGGATTTGAAGGTGGTCTTCCATACATCTATGGGCTCTATTAGAACCTGGTGATAGCCAGACTTCAAATCGATCTTGATGGAAAACTTGGCCCCCTTGAGTTGGTCTAGAAGGTCATCAATCCGTGCATTGGATACCTATTCGTGATAGTGATTTTGTTTAGTGCCAGATAATTAACGCAGAGTCTCCAGGTCCCATCCTTCGTCTGTACAAGTACAATCAGGCTCCCACAAGGTGAGGAACTTGGTCGGATGTGCCCTTTTTGCAGGAACTCCTGGATTTTCTGCTTGATCTCTTTAGTTTCCAAAATGGAGTGATGATTTATCGATCTATTGGGTAGAGGTGCTTCGAGGGTCTGATCAATCGAATGCTTGAGGTGACAGTGCAAGGGTACCCCTGTGGGTGAGGAGAATATGTCCTTGTGTTCTTCCATGACCATATCCACCTGCTTCTGCTGCATGGAGGAACCCTTCCCAAGGGCCATGAATATGGCTATGATCTTCCCCTTACTTTGAGTTTGAATAAGAAAGAAAACAAATTTCTAAGTCTGGGATATGATCTTGCTACATTTCTTAGTTGGGATCAAAGAAATGACGGTAGGTGGGGCTACCTCTGGTATCCTGTATAACTTACTACCAGAAGAAATAATAACAGAGCGGGGTCTAGACTCATGTACAACATGCCTCTTCCATAAGTATAGTTATCCTAATAATAAATCATAAACTGCAAGAGGAGAAACATCACACAATACCTCATCCATGAAGGGCTTGATGCTGTAAGGAAGGCGACACTGCTAGCTGAAGCAAATATCTCATCCTTACTGAAGCTTCCTGATGGTGTATGCCTATGGATGTGTTGTAGTTAGTAGGCCCAACCACTTCATGGCCTCTGCTGAAGTGAGGATTTTTTGGCTCATGCTGTCGAAAATGAACAACAACAATGAACCCTTCACCCACATCTGTGAGTAGAATAGGCATTCCCTCTCCTCTAGAGATTCAAGCTCAATCTTCTAGATGTCAGTGGTGGCCAGAGTGGCACTAGGCTCCGCATCAATGATTTTATTCCATTTGTCATTCCCCTTTTCAGGTTGTGACTCAGAGTCATAATATGTGTCTGACTCGGAGGCCTTTAGCTCAGCCCTAGTGACTACTTGGCCCAACACTCACTTTTTTTGTGAGTGGACCTCTTATGGAAATCACACCACTTTCATGTGTCCTTATTTGTTTCTTGGTGTTGTTATTTGCTTGCGACTTTGGCGGATATCCTAGGTTGCCCCACCTTGGATTTTACCTTTTCTCTGTGGCTTAGGGATGCCTTTCCCTTGCTACACATTCGTAGAACCAAAGTCTCGCTTTTTCTGTTTGAAATTCTGCTCAATCTTGACAGCGTATTTGTACACCATGTTGAGCAAGGATATGTCTAGGAACTCCATCTCATCCTAGATATACCTGTGTAGGTAGCTGCGGTACTTGAGTACCAAATGTTTCTCAGAATCCTTGATACCCAACTTCATGCAAAGGGTATAAAAAACATTGGTAAACTTCAACACGTCTTGATCCCTTCCCTGTTGTAGCGTGGTCCACTTTATGTATTTATCCTCATAATTCTCGACAGGGTAGTACTGCTCCTTGATGGTGTCCCAGAACAAATCCCAAGTGGGTGCGGCCAAAAATAGTGAGGGTGTGCTTTCGTCCTCCTTATCATAGTAGGTTTCCCACCAGTCCTTAATGTGGGGGGCAACTTTGAGAAGTGAAAAACTAATATTTTCTTAGCAGGAAAAATCATGAATAGAAAAATATCCTTCTAGCAGATTTAACCATTTATCTACGACATCTGCATCTATATGAACCTCAAATACGGGGATGTCAAAATTAACTTGTACCTTAAAGGGTGTGGCACTTCTATAGTAGTTTTTGGAAGGGGATGCATCACCCTTGGGTAGTCGCTGAAGGATCTGGGAAAAGTTTCCCATCATCGCATTCCAGTGTCACTTAAGGGCTTCTCAAGCAAGATTTTGAAAGGATCTCCTACCCCCTCTTCTTTCTTCTCTTCTGCCATCGGAGGTCGTCAGGATTTTTGAGGTTGGTCTTGCAAAGGTTTTTCCAGTTCAAGCCATAACTCCTTATATCCCGACCTTTTTGGGGACATGCAAATAAAATTAGAGAAAGAGCAGACCACTATGACCATTGATCTGAACATAAACATGAATGCAACAAATTACAAATATAACCATAAATACTGATATGAAACAGAAATAACACTTCATTTTATTTAAATCAAATACTGAAATATGCTTACAAACAAAATGGAAATAAGGCTAGCTTATGAAATGGTAACTTATCTCTGAGAAGAGATGTGGCAGTTAAATGCCTTTGAACTATATAACAATGAGGCTGGAAGTCCTATTTATAATTAAGAAACAAAACAACCCTAAAAATCCAAAAACTTAACCCTAGGAGATGAAGTGCCAAAATTATGGGCCCCATTTGGGTAAATTGGTACATCAAATTCTCGGGGACATAAATTTGGCATACGACATGTTATCACTCCATAATTTCCCAAGGCTATGAGAGAAACCTAGAGGTAACCACAAAACTAGTTTGGAAGCTGGGATCTAGGCCTTCCAACTTCAGAGAAGGATCTATCTATATGATTTAATTTTTTTATTTAAGATATTAGGCTAGTTATTGAGTTCTGAGTTGGGTTTTTCAAAGATTTGGTTGAAACTACAAGGAAAGTTCATTGAGCAATGGAGTCATAAGTCTTCGGGTGATCAAATACATGAATTACATAACATATGTAATAGGGCAAGGTAGGAAAGCTTTTGGATCTTTAAAGCATGCGTGGAGTGAATGGGATGAAAATATTTAAATTCAACATAGAGCATACTAGGATGAATTCTATAGTTTATATCAGAGTGAAAACATGAATATTGTTTATAAGCTAGAGCATAGTGTATTCAAACAAATTCATGCCTTAATATTATTTAAACAATATAGACAGAAAAACATATGAAAAACTGGGAAAATAACAAGACTTTTACATGAGAGGAGACATCACTAATTTCCCGACATAGGAATCCTAGAACAAACTTTCTGCATTAATGAAATTGATCACTTCAGTACATGCAGAGTTTTACATCAAAGATTTGCTTTCTTCATACAAGTTCCAACCCTTTGTACTTCGATATATAAAGTATTTATACATTTTTCATCAAAATATATTGATTTTAAATATCAATATGTTTCTACGAAATATCCTAAAAAATTGTTTACAATAATATAGGAAAAGTAAAACTGTTGAATCTCTCTAGCACTGACTTTAAGGATTTTGGTGATAACTTGGACTAAAATGGTTGTTTCTTTATTGTTGAAGATGAATTCTTGTTTACTCAAGAAGTTGACATAGTTTATCCCATCTGTCTTCATCTGGGGTGGAGAATTTGATTAACTTTCTATAGGTTTCATCCACCTCAGTATATTTATGGAAAGTGGGCTTGACTATAAACAAATGTTTCATTTCATGTTTGATAAGTAAGTCGAACTCAAACCTTCCATGAAAGTTTTCCCTATAATGGTTCCCTTTATGGTGGAAAATTTGGATTTATATCTTAGGATGGAATATAACTTCTTTTGATAATCATTTAGTTGAACTAATTTATCTCCCATTCCCTTTAAACCTGGAAGCCCCTTTTGATGCAGTATATTAAACTTTCTATGGAATTTTTGAATCGTAGCCTCCAAGTTATGACATTTATTCTCTAACTATAGCATTAAATTCCTTTTTGTAAGAACTCTTCTTACCTCAAAGATTGTCTTAGTTATGTCTGCAATTTCATATTCTTCTAGTTCTTCTTTTGTCTTTGAATTCAGAATTCTTATTATGGCAGTAGCTTCACCTGGTTTTTGACACAAAATTTCCTTTATATCTTCTATGACCTCTTTTGATTTTTGCACCATTTCCTCCTGCTCGAAAACAATTTCAATGGAAGGCCAAATTTCTATCATAACTTCATTAATATCTACCCAGAGGTTTTCCTTTGATTGTGCAATTGTGTGTGCCATGGCAGATTCATTCTATAAAAGTTCAATTCTCTGAGTTAATCTATGGGATTTTTGAAGCTCTGAAAAATACACATTATCAATTTTTATTTTTTTCTCTTGGAGATTATTAAGCTAAGCTTTCATATTTTCAATGTCTTGCCCTCTGATAGACAAGTCTTCCATAGATCTAATTAATTCTCATGATGTATCTGTAGACTGTTTCTCTGTTGTAGTAGTTGTTGAAGTAGAAACCCCTGCTATTAATGTACTTGTAACTGGAACTATTATGAGAGGAATGACTATTAATTTAGTTTATTGTTCTTTCTCCTTTGGCAGTTTTCTATTTTAGTCTCCATTTCTTTAATCTATCCATTTTGTTCAATGATAATTTTAAACATATCTTCTTTTTCCTTTTCTACTTGACCAACTTCCTTTGTTTGTGGATCTTTAGTAGATGGAATTTTGAGCCGCTTCTTTAGGGTTGCAATGTTAGTGTTTTTTCTCTTAATGATCTCCTCAACAACTTTTACATTATTGGGATCATATCCCAGTTTAATCACTAAATCCTCTAAAAACTTTATCTTAGTGTCTTTAGCTAAAGAATATATATTTTCTAATTTTAATTGAGACTAAATATTTTTGACTGAAGGTTGAAGTCTGGATGTTTCCATTGCTGAGTTTGCCAGGGTAGAATACAACATTTCACCTGGTTGCTTGTGCAAATCTATCTTCTCAATAGGATGGATTTGGTCAATGTTAAAATAAAAGATATACTTTTTTAGTCCTTTGCATTTTTAGGAAAAATAACTTCAACTTCAAGGAAAGCTATCTGCATTCTTCCTTTCTCAATATCAAATGCAGAGAGAAGTCTTTGTTGTGATGAAGTTGTTTGCTTCTAGAACTGAGAATAGGTTGTTGCTTTCAGAATTTAATTCTTCTTTTTTACTTCCTTATACCTTGCAAATATATTTGGTTCGATTTGATCATGGACCAATTATCCCGATTTAGATGTTTCCAATGGTTTTTGATAAGCTGAAGATGATGGTGGCCCTATGAAAATGTCTTCATTTCGAGGGAAAGTAGAAGTATAAGGACCTATCAAGACTATTGTAGACTGTACATTTTCTTCCTGCAAAGAATCTTGTGCTTGATTGGCTTTCTGCCTCTTTTTTTATATTTGGAATTCTTTCCCCTGAATTTCTGAAACTAAAGGGGAAACATCCTCCCTTGGTCTTTTATCCTGCTTTTCATGTGGCAATGGAGTCTGTGATGTTTTAGTAGAAAGTACCTGTTCTTTTGCCTCCTGTAATGTATTTTCTTTCCATTGATCTTGTTTCATATATTGGTCAATTTCAGGTCTCGGAGTATGAGTGTAAGGAGTAGTTTTCTGCTCTACTCTCAACTTTGAGATTATTCCTAAAGGATCATATGACCAATTGAAACTGAGTTTAAATTTCATTTATTTGAGGAGAAGATCTACTTCTTTTGTTGTTGTCATAGCATTACAAATGAAAGGCCAAACCTGTGTTTTTATTTTGAACTAAGATTTATTTTTGGCTATCACAAAGTGCAACTCATCCCTATTTATCATTTGCCTAATATACTCAAATGAAAAAATTCTTATAGGAACAAATTTAAGAAATCTATATGGAGGCAATTCACATCAATACATTCTAGTCTTAGTGTAATTTTGATACAGGTACTAGTCACCTGTCTTTGTTTGTTCACTAAGATGTAGAATTCTCTTAGTCTTAGGTCCAATTCTAGGTTCAACATCACTATTAAGTAGACCAAAAGCTCTGTACAAAAACTGGTCCACATAATCATTGAATGTGAATTCATTTGCATGCTTCCTTACAAAAGAAGTCCAATGAATCACTGACTGTGCATTTCCATATTCATCCAGGTTATGTAGTGGAAATTGAAATCTATCTGCTTGATGGAATAAGATCAAGTAAACTAAAACTGATGCATGCTTGAAGACTCCTTTTGTAGGAAATTTGAAAAATTGTTCATGGATGACCTCTGCTAAGAATACACTGTAATGAAAAATGACTAAAGGCTTTTCTCCTTTTAAGAATACTGATAGAAAACCTACAATGGCTTCATCAACCCATTGATCGGTTTGATAGCCCAATAAATAAGAAACTATAGAAATGACCTGTTTTGTCATTTTAGGAAACATTGAGGATGGATAAGGAGGGTTTTTTTTGCCAATTGGACATTCTCATGTAGAAATATCTCGAAACTCTTGTCTCTGTGGGGAAAAGTGAGGTTTTTGTAGAGTTCCATGACGGAATCACCTGAAAATGGTTTTGGAGAGGCTGAATTTTGGATTTGAAGAATCTAACATATTGAGTCAGGGGTAATTATGAACAGGATGTCATTGTTCTCAGCTACAATTTCTCTTCGATAGGTTATGCACTTGAAATGGCACCATGAGAAAAATTCTGGAAAATGATGAGTTTGCGTAAAAACAAATTAAGGTAGGAAGGAGTCCCACAAACTCAATTCATCATTGAGATCAACAAATTTTTGTTTTAACTAGTTGTGGAGTTCGTAGAGATCAAAATCACAATTGGTTTAAAATATTTGATACTGTTGATACACTAAGGGTTGGTGGTCTAGGCTAATTAGAGGGGGAAGCATAGGGTTTTCCACCGTGGATTTTGATTAACCTTTCGAAGACATGTTGAAAAGAAATGAAATGGAAAACTGTAATTAC
>APFE031643502.1:0-31127 GCA_000404065.3 Pinus taeda | reverse complement strand
ATAACACAATTCCGTCGGCTAAATACCAAGAGTTAAACATAAGAAACCCCACGTGTGCTTTTCTCTGCCTTGAAGTAAGTGAACTGGGGGTACGCACCTCCTGAACGGGATAACTACGGGTATGTACGCACCTTATGTAACACCGACCTGCGTGTACGCACCTTTTGTAAGGTGTACCTACATACCCCTTATTTTCTTCAATATTTGATAGCTGATCATCAATCTCTGCTGCTAACTTGAAGTACTGTGATCTATCACCTGAATGGGTTGCCATCAAGGACAACACTTTAGCCATAATGCCAACACTTCTACTGAATGTGGTCCCTGGTGAGCCACTTGAACTTGGTGTAGGAGTTGGCCAACTTTGACAACTCGATATAGTGGGTTCTTCTGCTGGTGAGTGTTCTTGATCTGTGTGTCCAGAATCCGATTAGTTGTGGCCTATTTCATGTAGTCTGGGTTTAACTTCATTGGTGTGAGTTGTTCTGTAATGTATGATGTGTCTAGTAATGGTGGGAAGTATGGTTGAAGGTGGTCCATATTGAACATTGGGTGCAGGCCAAGGAATGGGGGAATGTTGAGCTCAAAATAATTGTCTCTTGCAACCTTGGTAATTGTGTAAGGACCATATCGGAGTGATCTGAGCTTTCAATGGGCTTCGGTAAGGCGTTCTTTCTGCAATGCAACCAAACTTTGTCACCCACCTGAAAATTGTGTGGCACCCGATGTTGATCATGTCATTGCTTGTACTTTGCATTGGACTTCTCCAAGATTTTGTGAACCTGCTAGCAGATGTGTTGGACATGTTAAATAAATTTGGTCACTTTATCAACATCGAAAAATATATGTGTGGATTTTGTCTGAATAGTCACATGAGGCATGACAATATCAATTGAACACAATTGTTGAAATCCTAGACCCACTTGAAACGGACTGCGACCAATCGAGCTATGGAGAGCTCTATTATAACTATGCTACACATAGGGAAGACTCTCATCGCAGGTTCATGGATGCTTGGAGTTGTACATGCAAAGTATGTGCACAATCATCCTATTGACAACCTTTGTTTGGCCATCAGTTTGGGGATGGAAGACAATCAACTTGGTGAGCTTGGTGGCCAATAGTATCTAGAGGCTTGACCAAAATTTTCTTAGGAGCCTGTTATCTTGATCTGATATAATGATCCGCGGGATCCAAAAATGTACCCATACTCGTTCAAAGAAGAGTTTGGCAGTTTCCTTTGTTGTGATACTCTTCTTGCAGGCCCCCAATATAGCCATCTTAGAAAATATGTCCACAACCACAAATACACAATCATTAACATGCTTGGTAGAAGGGAGGCTAGACATATATTCCATGGAGATGGATTCCCATGGTTGGCTGAGAGTAGGCAAAGGAGTGTACAAGACTTGCTTCTAGATGGTGGGCTTGGCGATGGCGGAGAAGGTTCATGATTTGATATATTTCCCAACATCCAGTTAGAGTTTGGGCTAATAAAAGTACTTTTGTAGTACAACCGTTGTTTTCTCCACACCAAAGTGTCCTGTGACTTGACTATAGTGCGGCTCCCAAATCAGCTTGGCACGCTCTCTTGAAGGAACACAAAGGTGGATGAGGTAGCATAATAATGCATCCTGGAGGTGGAAATCAGGAACTTGCTTTCCATCTACTAGCATCTGCTATGTGGAGGAGAACTTTGGATCATTTTTGTATAGTTGTGGCCATCCAGAGGTATTGTGGCCACAAGAGTTGAGAACAGTAATCAGTGTTGCAACTGGGGGTTGGCTGAGGCAGTCTACAACATTATTGGTGCTTCCCTTTTTGTATTTAATGTTCAAGTGGAATTGTTGCAGATATGTAGACCACTTCTGATGGTGATCATTTTGCAGCTTCCCTTGTGTCTGTATAAATTGAATAGGTCAGTGATCGGTGTGGATGACTGTCTCCTTCCCCAGAATGTAATGCTTTCATTGTTGGCAAGCCTACATGATGGAATACATCTCTTTATCATAGGTGCAGTACTTCTGAATTGTATAGGAAAGTGTCTCACTATGATAGGCCATTGGATGCTTATGCTGGGTGAGGGCTGCACCAATAACATAATCTGAGGCATCTATCTTGATTTCAAATGGTTGTTGCAGGCCTGTCAGTGTGAGTACTAGTGAAAAGTAGAGTCGGTGCTTCAACTCAACGAATGCCTTCTACTGGGACTCAGACCAAGAATTTTTTTTTTCACCCCGCCCTTAGTAATCTAACTCAGAGGCCAAGTGATATGGGAGAATCCCAACATGAACCTCCGATAAAACATTACAAGGCCCAAAAAGCTGTGAAGTTCCGTTAGAGTGGTCGGTGCGGGCCAATCCCATATGACTTAGATCTTAGTCGAATCTAGATGCATGCCACACTCATCTATGATGTAACCCAAATATTGGACCTGGCTCATGCCAAAGGTGCATTTCTCCAAGTTGGCACACAGTTTGTGATGCCGGAGGGTTTTAAGTACATGCCTAATGTGTTGAAAGTGTTGTTCACAACTCTTACTGAAGATGAGGATGTCGTCCAAATAAACAAACATGAATGAATTGGCAAAGGGCTGCAAGATGTCATCCATTAGCCTCATAAAAGTAGCAGGGGCATTTGTCAACTTGAAGGGCATATCCAACCATTCAAAAAGGCCTTCCTTGGATATGAAGGCAGTCTTCCATATAGCTGTGGCTCGATTGGAACCTGGTGATATCCATACTTTAGATCGATCTTGCTAAAATAATTGGCACCCTTGATTTGGTCCAAAAGGTCATTGATCCATGGGATTGGATACATGTTCTTGACAGTGATTTTGTTTAGTGCCTGATAATCGACGAGGAGCCTCCAAGTCCCATCCTTCTTATGTACAAGTACAATTGGGCTCCCACAAGGCAAGGAACTTTGTTGGATGTGCCCTTTTTGCAACAACTCCTAGATTTGACGCTTGATATCTTCATTTTCTAGAATGGAGCGGTGATATATCAGCCTATTGGGTAGAGGTGCTCTAGGAGTCGGATTGATCTAATGCTTGACCTGACAGTACAAGGGTATCCCTTTGGGAGAAGAGAAGATGTCCTTGTATTTTTCCATGACAGTATCCACCTACTTATGCTGCGTGGAGGAACCCTTCCCGGGGGCCATGGATGTGGCTAGGATCTTCCCCTTACTTTGAGAGTGAATCAAAAAGAAAAAAATTTCTAGTTTGTGAGATAATCTTGTTGCATTGCTTAGTAGAGACCAAAGAGATGGTGGTATGTGGGGCTACCTCCGATATCTTGTATAACTTACTACTTAAGGAAATAATAACAGAGCAGGGTCTAGACTCATATACAACATGTTGCTTCCACAAGTATGGTTGTCCTAATAATACATCACAAACTTCAAGAGGAGAAACATCACACAGTACCTCATCCATGAAGGGCTTGATGTTGTAAGGAAGGTGGTACTGTTGGTTGACGTGGAGATCTCGTCCTTGGTGAAGCCACCCGATGGTGTACAACTACGGATGTGTTATAGTCGATAGACCCAGCCGCTTCATGACCTCTCCTGAAATGAGGTTCTTTTGGCTCTTGTTCTCGACAATGAAATGTAGCGGAGAACCCTTCACCCACATCTGTGAGTGGAATAGGTGTTCCCCCTCCTCTTGATCATCAGAATAATATTTTGGATCTTGTTGGTGGCCACAATGGCACTGGGCTCTACGTCAATGATCTACTTCCCTTTGTCATTCCCCTTTTTGGGTTCTAACTCAGAGTCAAAACATGCATCTGACTCGGAAGCCTTCAGCTCAGCCACTAGTTACTACTTGGCTCGACACTCTCTTGTGTTGTGAGTGGAGCTCTTATGGAACTCACAACACTTTCTCGTGTTGTTCTCTATCTTCGTGGTGTTGTTCTTTGCTTGCAGCTTCAATGGTTATCGTGGGTCACCCAGCCTTGGCTTTGCCCTTTGCTCTGTGGTTTGGGGATGCCTTTCCGTTGCTTCGGATTCACAGATCCAAAGTCTCGCTTTTTTTTTTAACTTCTGCTCAATATTGACAACTTATCGGTACAGCGTTCCGAGCAAGGAGATGTTCAGAACTCCATCTCATCCTGGATATACCTGTGTAGGCAACTGCGGTACTTGATTACCAAATGTTTCTCAGAATTCTTGATACCCAACTTCATGCAAAGGGTATGAAAAACATTTGTAAACTCCGGCAAGTCTTAGTCCCTTCCTTGCCGCAGCGTGGCCCACTTTATGTATTTATCCTCATAGCTCCCGACAGGGTATTACTGCTCCTTGATGGCATCCTGGAACAAATCCCAAGTAGATGCTACCGAAAATATTGAGGGTGTACTTTCGTCCTTCTTCTCATAGTAGGTTTCCCATCAGTCCTTGACATGGGGGACCCTTTTGAGAAGTCTAAAGTAATATTTTCTCAGTTGGAAAAATCATGAACATAAAAATATCCTTTTAGCATATTTAACCATTTATATACGCCTTCCACATCTATTTGAACCTCAAATATGGGAATGTCAAATACTTGTACGTTAAATGGTGCTTCGCCCTTGGGTAGTCGCAAAAGGATCATCGCATTAATCTGTTGTTCGAGGGCTTCTTCAAGCAAGATTTTGAAAGGATCTCTTGCCCCCTCGTCTCTTGTCTCCTCCTCCATGGGAGGCCATCAGGATTTGCAAGGCTGGTCTTGCAAAGGTTCGACCATTTCGAGCCCTAACCCCTTATATCCCAACCTCGTTGGGGAGATGCAAAGAAAAACAGAGAAAGAGTAGACTGCTCTGATAGCACTAATTTGAACATAAACAAGAACACAACAAGTTACAGATATAACCATAAATATAGAGATGTAACAAAAATAACACTTCATTTCATTAATATCAAACACTGAAATATGCTTACAAACATAATGGAAATAACACTAGCTCGAACGATGGTAGCTTATTTCTAAGAAGATATGTGGCAACTACATGCCTCTGAACTGTGTTACAATGAGGCTCGAAGGCCTATTTATTATTGAAAAATGATGAACAACCCTAAACATCCAAAAACTCAACCCTAGGAGATGAAGTGCCAAAACTATGGGCCCCGTTTGGGTAAACTGGTACATCAACTTCCTGGGGTCATAAATTTGGCATACGATCTCAACTTGACGTGCACAACACCTCATTAGAAATATCTATTCGAAGGCTGCAACTTTAATACCATGGACTTCCTAAAATAAGCAGCTAAAACCATTGATCCTTTACATTATCACATGCTTTTACAAAAAGAAGGGGCTTCGCCCTATCCCAAAGCCCTTATACCACGCGGTATATTCCAACTCCTTCATTGCACCATCCACTTCACACCCCACTGTGCGGTCCGCTCCACAAAATGCAGAGTCTTTTCCAAAAACTAGGCCAAGTTGGATTGTACCCAACAAGGTGGTACATTTAGCTTTGACATGGCTATTGTGGATAGGAAGACTAAATGTCAAGTAAGCTTTAGTTTGTTTCAAATTTTGTCTTCTCTTCATACTTTGCTTCAACTTTCAAATTTCAATTTTTTTCTTATGTTTATCTTATTTGTTGTAGATGCATAGTGGAGAAGCTACGGTGGCAGAGTACCTAATCTCCAAATGGTCTCCATTCGAGTGCTTAGCCAAACATATAGCTCCAATGCGAGCACAACTGGAGTGTATTTGAAAAAATACACACCAAAAAGCATAATAACAGTGAAAAAATATTAAGATTAAAATTTTTAATTCATTAATAATATTTTTTATAAGTATTAATTTATTATTTATAATTTATAATTTATTAATTTATGACCCTTGTATAGTTTGGAGCCCAAACGACTTAATAACATGGTCTGCATCTACTACAATCTTCAATTGTGTGTGAAACAACTTGAGAAGACACCTGATGTGGAAGCCATCTCATTGGATGAGATTGACACCATTGTTGCATGGAGGATTGAGGCCGAGAGGCCTATCATGGAGTCAGCGCCTCATTGGTTAGAGGAGGAGGTAATGGAGGGGGTAGCAGCTACAGAGGAGGGGAGGAGGAGGAGGTGACACCACCTACAATGGTCGCCAATGGAGGACGTGGTCTACGTCTTATAGCGCCTAGTTCTTCAACTTCTAAAGCATAGCAAAGTCCACTGCCAATGCCAGCCCCAACACCTTCTTCATCTAGAGGGAAAGTTATTACATTTTCTCGCAAGAGGGGCAAAGGAAATCAATAGTAGTAGTTATTTGGTTCATTTCATTGATATGACATTATGACTCATGATATGAGATACATTATTATGTTTTTTTGTTGATATTTTGAGGCTGAATCAAAACTCAAGACTTAGTATTCAAGTCATGATTCGCTATTATGTTGATGTACCACTAAACATGATATTACACATCTTATATATTAGTTCTCTTTTCATATTTATGTGTCAATGCATTTATTTTAAGTTGTGCATGCTTTAGATATTAAAATTTTGAAAAAAAAAATTAAAATTTTTTGTATTTGTTGATTTTTCAGATGTCTTTTTCCATTTCGGATCCTCGCAGATTTAATACCAAAGTTGGCCACATTGATACAAACAGCACCATTCTTTATGCAGAAGGTCGATATAAGTATTTCATTGCTTTAATTTTGAGTAAAATAAACCAACGGCTTGGGGGTGTAAACACCCAAGGTGCCTTTAATCTTCGTATAAAAAGGACGCCTTTGAGAAAGTCCATAATCCAAAGGGCGGAAACTGCAGTGGAAAACCTAAATCCAATTGAAGGAGAAAAAGGAAGCCAATGAGACAAAATGTCCAGTGGAAAGCCTTTGACAGGTCAATTCAAAAAATGAAAAAAGGTTAGATTTGCTCCACTCATCCATTTTATGAGTTGAAACTTGCCTTGGGTTGTGATTGAGAGAGTATCAAGCATTGTAGTTATGACAGTTCTCTTTATGACGAAGCTTCAATGTTCAGAATATTTTATGACTCCGACAAGCTCTTGGAGGAATGATGTATTCGGAAAAAAAAAAAAAAATTACAGTTCATTTAAAGGTTAGAATTAGAGGTGGCGAAGAAACTGACCAAAGCTGATAAGCTGATGAACCTCAGGAGGACAAATTTGGAAAAAGTGATTGATATTTCTGTAGATGGTAGACTGTATACAACTCAAAATCACCACAGCATATAGGTTGAGATACTCATCCCAAGGAATTTTCACAAAATGAATCATAACCGGTGTACTCTAAAAAATACAAAAGCCTCTTACTTAAACAGTCTGATATGACTGATTCTGTAAGAGCATCACAACGGTAGCCTCGACTCAAAATTATGTACATCACACTACAAAATATGGAAAAATAAGACGCAATTCCATTCTTACACCCAAACTGTATAATCTATTCCACTGCACTCTAGACCTCTTTATGATCCAATAAATAGTAAAGAAAAGAATAATAAAATGAGCTCAGATGTGTAAAGATACTCAACAACAACACCAAGGGCCATGCCATGCCATCGTTTTGATGGTTTGGATGATAACTCCCCAATCTGAGTTGAGAACCGGCTGCCTCACATTGTCATAGTACTCGATAGATGATCCTTGAGGGGAAAGTGGTGCAAATTGCAACCAGAGCAAAGTAGAAATAATTGGAATGGACTGCCCATTGGATACTTACCGGAAGCCACCTTGATATCAAGGTTTAAATTTCCCTCCAGGTGAAGTTCTCTTTCCATCTGTTCCCACATAAGGCAGGTTAGAAACTGACTGCCTCACTGTTCGAGGTTTTGGCTGTCCACCACCTCCATATAACTTAGTTTCAAATCTGCTTGCTGAAGAAGGGCTTTTTGCTTGGATTGGACTTCTGCAAGTGAATTGACGATGATTAAAGTACCACAATATATACACAAATAACATCAACAAGATCATAATATTACAAATAACAGAAAGCTCAACAAACTAATAGACAACATACATCACTGACTCAGATCAGCATCATAGTTTTGTAAGCCTTAAGGCCATACATTTTAATGCTGATCTGAACCATCTATTATAGAGATATTTTATTCACTTTACCTCCGCTCTATGTTATGAGTCGTCCTTGTAGAGGATTGCATTGTCTTTCTGATTCGTGGAACATGTTGTATGGGAGCTACGTCAATAAGATTAAGTTCCTTAAATTGCAACAAATCTGCTTCAGAGAAATCACTAGTTCGAAACAGATCTACATCCGATTCATCTGTATTTGATGTTTCATGTTGAGGAGTTCTTCGCACTTGATATTCATTCTTCCCTTTTACATCAACTTTATTCCTCTTTACTCCTCCATACCCTTCATTGTGATCCATCAAGAATTGTCTGTCTTCTCTCTCTGGATATATCTTCCTTGGATTAGCATGGCACCTTTGGTAGAACATATCAGAAATGCTGTCTTGCTTTGCCAATTCACAAGCTTCCATTGGTCTCAAGGAATCATCCTGTGAAGCTGCTGTGTGAATTGTTAAATATTTATTGACCGTCACCTTGTCTTGCCACTTTCTTACTTCTTGTTCTTCCAATGGATCATGCTTAACTCTGCTCCTTGTGTGATTTCCACGATCAGCAGACAATGATCTCCTTTCAACAGATAAGGATCTTCTCTCTGGAGAAGATCGGCGGATTGGTCTTGGAGAATTTGCATCAGCGCCCTCCCCTAAAACATCCCTGCCATAGATTGGTTTCCTCTGCCTTCCAGTGGAACTGCTTCTAACCTGGAAATGTATGTTCATATCTTAACGTTCTGTCCATCCAGAGTCCAGACCAAGAAAGAGAAAATATGCTGATAACAATAAGAAGAAAACTCAGATACATGCATGTACCTCTATGTTTCCAACCTCTTCCATTGGCTGTCTACGGTTTGACAGTGCTTGAATATCTCTGCTTTGCCTATGTGAATGCAATGGTGAAACTCCAACCTTCATCCTCTGTTTTTCAGTGCTTCGATTACTTTGGAACTGTTCTACTTCAGCTTCCTTTTTTGCTAGTGCAACTCTTAAATTATAAATCTGCACTAACCAGAATTGACGTAAACACCATATTGAAAATTTATCTAGAACGAGGACCAAGAGAATGTAAAAATATAACAGTCTGAATCTTCCTTGCTATTTGATTGGAGAAGCCAACTGTGAGGATGACTATATAAACATGAAAATTCTCATAAAAAATTGTATATGCCCTTTCAAACAATTCAAGTGAATTTCCAAAACAGTATTCAAATTGAAGTGATAAAGCATAAAACGTGAGGCAAATGGAAAAGGACCTGCTCCTTGAGCTCTCGGATCTCTCCACTTTCTTTATTGGAACGAGCTGCACCAAGTTCAACGGTAGCTACTCGCTCTGCAAACTTGAGGGTGCTGAGTGACTCATTATAGGCATCTGTTTCAGGACTTATATGGGCAAACATAAGAGCTTTTGCCTGTCCCCCTGAGAAGAGGAAACACGAGATAAGTATCTTTAATATAAGGAAACTGAGGTTCTAACATTCAATATTGATAGATGGAGAAGAGCAGGTCATTACCTAAGGAATCTTGAAGCAACTGTGTTAGCTTGCTATTCCGATAAGGGACATGTGAACTCTTTTGTGCAAGTGCAGCAATGACATCCCCTAGGGCTGAAAGGGATTTATTGATGTGTTGTGCTTCCTTCAACCGGTCTCCTGTCGCCTCAGATTTATCTACCCTCTCACTTCCAGCAAGGTCCACCAAATGAAGGCATCCTCGAAGGATGGACCCTGTGGTCAAATCTGTTCCTTGGACATGCACTGTCAAAACACTGTAATCTATTCCTGTTATTGATGTTAGGCATGCATTTGTAACATACTGTGGAAGCATCACTCAAAGATAAGCCATGCAGATGAAATACGATCATTCTTATAACATGGCCAGAAAGAAAAATAGAAACATGCACATGGTTCAAAAGAATTGTTGTCTAAAGACTGCATGTATTGAAAACAGAACGATTTCTGTACCTGTGTGAACGACTGCTACGATCATTCAAAGCAGTTGCTCCAACGACACGATTCTTTTGTCCAATGTTCATCAAATTGATAACGTCAAATGTGGATGTAACTGATACCAAATTTGCATCGGGTACATTGAGTCCATTCTGCTGAGAATTGTTGCGGATTTCTAGTGTGCAGTGGAGTGAAGGACTTTTCCAATCAAGACAAAGAAATTCAGATTTGGATAGAAAACCAAAGAATGAGGAGAATGATTCAGACTATTAGTAAGAAAGGATATCTCCGGTTGGAACCATCCGTGGCAAGAAGATCTCTCACTTGTTCATTATATATCTCTATCATTTGAACTCCAACGTGATACGTGAATACATCCGTCCTCTTTTTAGAGATATCAAATAAGTCGTTCAGTGCTCTGTAGTTCACTCCCCAAGTCTCTTCCGTAATTACATGTGGACCAGACTGGAAAAGAAACATAGATCACTAAGTGCAAAAATTATATAGTGAACCTAATGCGATTTCCATTTAAATGTTGCAAAAGACACGGCAGTTAAATGGAGCTTGATTACAACTTAGGTAGTGTAAATGCAACAATGTTTGTTGTAACTAATGTTTTAAAACTCGGACTTGGCCTTGGAAGCGGACAAGGTCAACTCAAACTTGGCAATGACTCGGACCTGTTTGAATTTAATGAGTCGGTTTACTAAAAACTACATAAAATATTTTTATTTTAACGAAAAACAAGTATTTTAGAAATTCCTAACCAACAGAGAGAAAATATTCAAAATCTGTTCATTTATATATCATGTAAGGGTGAATTTGTCAAAATCACATTAAGTTCAATACATACCAGAAACTAAATACATAATCAATGAGGCTCTGAACGGCTTACAAAATACATAATCAATGAGTTTCTGAATGGCCTACAGAATAAAAAAAAATATGCTACAATCTACTGGCGTACTACAGATCACTGATTAACATGATCAATCATCAAACTCATCACCATTTCTAGATATGGGATTGTCAACATGAGTTACAAGGTCATCCTCTGGCTCTGAGTGTTCGAACACATCGGACTCCTCAGAAACATTTGCGACTACAATAGCAGTACTAGTAGGAGTGAGGCAAATAGAGGTAGAGAGGATCTCTCTGTAGTTCCTTTTTAGGGATTAGGGTGATAGGATTTACAGTCTAGGTAGATTTTTTTTTAAATCTAATTTTCCTCAAATTGTGTGCCACAGTGAGGAAGATGACCAACTTGGCCGAGTAGGTACGCACCCAGCTGAATTGGACTAGTTTAGCACCAAAAACAGTCCCCAAATCAATTAGTGGGCTGAGTAAAGACGGTATATGGTCAACTCGGTCAATTCAGCCAAGTCCAAGCCTGAATTGTCGGAGATCAAAGGCAACAAAAACTTGGATCTAGATATAGCATCTAGAAGCAGTAATAAGTGCGATATACGGAACCAAGAAGAAGACTGGTCACTTAGTTTAAGATACAGAACTTCAGAGTAGCCACAGTGGTAGTTCTCAGTTAGTGATATCATGCATGATTTGCTGTAGTATTCGTTTGATATATGGCATATGACAAGGAAACCCTAATTTTTCATTAAGGGTGTCATATGACAAGGAAACCCTAATTTGAAATTCTTCTCTTTATCAAGTTATGATTGAGATGCCTTTAACTTAACATAAATATAGAAGAATCACATGTGACTCACCATGGTATATGTCTTTCCGGAGCCTGTTTGTCCATATGCAAAAATACAAACATTGTAGCCATCCAAAACAGATCTGATTAAAGGCTGTGTATCTAGAAAAACTTCCTCTGCGAATCAACATGAGAAACATTGGTTAGAACACTAGCTGATAACTGTCTAAGTCTTCTAAATCAATGGAGCTAGATTTATCCAACTAAGGTACCTTGAGTGGCAGATGATGCAAACACTTTGTTGAAGGAAAATGTCTTGCGTGCATCTTTTCCATGCTTGTTGGGATTAACAATCATAAGAGTGCCATTTTCTCCAACAAAATCCACTGTAGATTGTCTGTCATCCTGTCCAGGCAGGAATGGCCTGACTCGACAATACACTCTTATGCTTCCTAAGCCAAATAGGAAAGATCATCGGAATTGTATAAGATACCGAAAATGGAAATTAAAATTCATCCACAATAAGATTTACACATGCCACACTTATATACCTTTCAGATCTTGTACTTGGTTGTATAGTTGCCTATTTTCCTCTAGCACTTTGTGATAACCAGCGGCAGCTTTTGCAAGCCCATGAAAATGAATCTCTACAATTATACAATTGAAAAGATATTATCATTGTTAGGGGAAGACAGCTGAAAAATGAGAATAGATGGAAGAAAGGAACTAATAAATGTCAGTTGCAGCATCAGACTTCAGCATAAGGTGAAAGTACGAGCTTTACCTAGATTTTCCAATTCTTCCTTCAACTCTAGTTGCAGCATTTGGACACCTTCCCTTGTGATATGGAGTGTGTACTTCAGTTCCTGCCACATTCCAATGCTTAGGGACAGGGACTTACATGGCCTCTCATGTAGCAAAAGGTTATCAACTTATGTATCAATGCATTTCAAAGTTCAGACACAGTTTGAGCTTATACCTCAATTTCCTTTTGTTGCAGCTGCTGCTTTGGGTCAAGACTTCTATGACCATCTACCATGTCTGGGAGAAGAGGAAACTGTTTGGCATACAGTTGTTTTGAAATTCTATGGTTTCCTTGTTTGCCTTCATCGGCTTGGAATTTATCCCTTGTTAGATTAGAAGTTTTGGTTAGTGCCCTCAGAATTTCAGTGTCTAGAAAAGACCCATCTTCACATTTCAGTAGGTCCTTCAGAACCATTCTCAACTGTAAACAAAGATAGATAAGTATAATTAGCTTTCTTTTGCGTTGAATATTTGAAGTGTCCATACTGAAAGGGGATTTAACACAATGATTTTTCACAAAACTATTAGAGAATCCAAGTGCAACATTCATCACATTAGTAGATTATCGCAAAGTAGGGATGGAATTTATTGCATTACCTGTTCCCCTTGATTGGCAAGCCTTTGTTCAAACTCTTCCATTACTTTTCTTAACATGGATTCTACAAGCTAAAAGTGCAATAAAAAATTTAGGAAGACAGATGTAATCATAAGTACACCAAAGAGCATTTTCAGAGACCCATGACAAAGGCAATGCCTGCTTAAAAAGTTGATCACCATATAAGAAGTACTTTGTGAGACAAGGCAATTTTTCTACTACGAAGTTTTGGTAGCTTATGTTAAGAATTATGAATGGGATCAAGGGCTCACCATTGGCACTTCTTCAGCCTTTTTGTCAGAAAGAATTGCAAGGAGGAGTTTGGTCAGCACCTGTGATGGAGGATGCTGATTCAATAAAAAGGTTCATTTTCTGATTATGATCAATTTTTAAAATTTTACAAACATCACTTATTATCTGAAATAAGATCATCAATGCAAAATATCTTCTGAAATTCACATTCTTGCAGAAAAAAAAAGTTGAGGGGCAAAACAATCAGCAACTGTCGTAGCCTACTTACTGTCCCATTGCAGTTCAAGGAGAAATCTTTGTTTGTATACTCAGCTGAGAGAGCCTCAGGAAATTTCATACAGAGATACTCTAACAGAGCACTTATGTTAATGTTTCCAACGAGATCACTTTTTTTTAGTTGATCCTGATCGTTCTTCACTGGTGAACTATTGACGGAATCAGAGGCTTTCCCAGAACCTTTGATAGGAAGCTTTATTCCATCAGGAAACTTCACATTAACTCCATATTTCACAAGTCCCTGTCCTCCAGTGTGTTTCCAGTCATAGTATAATTTCAGGGCTAGAACGCAATCTACCACCTTTGTTGATGAACCTCCCTGAAACAATCACCAGAAGGTAAAGTGAGAGAAACCTACAATAAGTATTCCTCCAGCAATTTCTTCAACAAACCAAACATTGTCAATTTTGCTAATCTATTTTCAACGAGATATAGAAATTTTGGCTTCATTCTGCAGATCAGATTTCTCTTTCACGAAAGCCACAATTTTGGGTACAATATACAATGACATGAACTATTTTGCTTTCAAACTGTATGCAGTGGACGTTTTGGAGCAAACTCTGAAGCATAAGGAAGCGCAATATTCTTTTTTCAGAATGTATGCATGATTTTGGTCCAACACTGATTGCTTTCATGTGAACCATATACAGTTTGTAAAACACAATGGAGTGCTCCAGAAAGCATGGACGAGATAGGTTTTGTATATCTAGAGTCCGGTCTGCTGCAATTACAGAACATGGACTTGTTTTTGAAGGGTTGTATGAATGTAACTGTGGCACAATCTTTTGAGTTTCCCACTTACTTGTACATGCCCAATGACCAGCCTCTTGAAAGTTGATACTATGATGTGTGTAAACGCACATACCTGCTCCAAATCAGAAGCCTCGAAGGTTGGAAGCTGCATTTCTTCAACTGCAACAAGGAAGTTCCTCACATTCTCAAAATACTGAATCGCAGATAAGGCTGCCCCATCAGGGAAAGGAACCAGAGGACCTGGACTTTCTACTACCTGGGATAACCTCAAGCAAAAATCAATTAAAAATGCTGTTCGTTAAGAAAATTGTTTAACAATTTCTGCGTATGAACCTCTACAATAAGTAGATCAACATGTCATGAGCGCAGGCATAAATCAACTATAATGTTTGAACATACAGACATATTGACAGTTCAAACACAAAACAGAGCAGCCTCTGTTAATGACAGGAAAGGACCAACCAAATCCTTCAAACATGTGAAAAGGGATAGAATTTGCATCCTACCTTTGGCACTGCCCCTGGAATAACCTGGTTGAGAACATTACAAAGAATGAGACCATTATGTAGTCCCAGGCGAAATTCTTCCTCTGTTGGCTCATTTGACAGTAAATCGGTAGCTCCATCAACCATTTCTCGCAGCCATGCTGCAGCTTGGTACCTTCTAGAAGCTGCATTATACAAATGTGCATATATCATATCAAAGGATCTAAATGCCTTCAAGCTTTAGACCTGTAAATGAAGAGCTACACTAGTATAAAGCTTTAAACATTTAATTTTGGTGCTTCCGAATTTTGAATTGTCAGTCAAGAAATCAATATCCATTAACTCTAGAAAGATGTATACCCAAATCAAACAGCTTGAATACTTCAGAGCTTTAAATATAACTACACGAATAATTTTAAATGCAAGCTTCGCAGAAACGATGCCGCAAGGAATGTATATGGTATAAGCGGTATAGACATAGATTGCTAATGCTCAATCTTTAAAGCTCTCAATATGTATAGATGAATCAAACGGCTCGAATGCGCGAAAACTTTAAACAGGCCTATTTACAGAAGAAATTATTTGTCTTGAACATACACACATGACTTGCAACATATCAATCCTTAAAGCTCTGGCAAGCATATGTTTATAAACCAAACTGTTGGAACGCTCAAGCGCTTAAATTTGTTTTCACGGAGTAGCATAAATTGTAGAACTTGAAACTTGAAAGCTCTGGCAAACAGGTATTTATAAATCAAATTGTTGTAATACTTAAGAACTTGGGTTTTCTTTCACGTATTGGCATAAATTGCAGAAATTTAATCTTTAAGGCTCTAACACAAATATCCGAATTAAAGGGATCAACAGAATTGGAGATGGCCTGAAATGCTTTAAATGTTTGAGCTCTTTTAAAGCTTTCACTGACGACTTGTTGCCGTTCGTTTTTTCGCATGGATTACATCCATTTCACTTGAATTTTTTAAGACATCCATCTATTACCTGCTTCTTCGGCCTTCCTGGAAGCCAGCTCTGCACAGCTCGGCCTACTGTGCATTCCGTCGTCGCCATTCACCGGTTCTGGCCCATTCAATCTCTTCGAATTCGCACAATCGTTCGAAGAAACCCCGTTTTGAACAGAATTTTTCTCAGGGAAGCTCGTATTGAGAGAAAAGCTCGACGAAAGCTGACTTTCGGAGGCCATTTCCAAAATTCCACCGTGGAATATGTTCGATGTTCGTCGAACTAAACAAAGACTAATTCGTCGCGTTAAAAACAATGGCTTTGATGGTCATTTCGAGTCTGAGGCCACAGTTCTCAACGGTTTCCGCCGAACAAAACACGAATCTTCTCGTCATTCTTAGACGAAGATGATATCTGTCCCAAGAAAACGGTGCTTCATAGAAAAATTATATCAATACTTCTTAAGATTTTTCTTTGAAGCTTCAGCTCAGGGAAGACGCTGAAGAATCACCCGGAGACTCTGTCTCGCGCTTCAAAAGCCCGGCCAGTCATCAGCCGAGGCATTTTGCGACCCTCGGCCTTGAACTGTAGATTATCCAAACCTTAGCCTTAGTACCATGCCTTAGCTTTGGAAATCTAAATACAGTTGTATTTCAGCCTCTGTGCTCAGACTCGGCGCTGGCTATTAACTTGGCGATTACCAAACATTCTAATGACGCGTTCCCGAGGCGACACGTCATCCTTCAGAATAATTTTTTCTCCACATGTCATATTTCGGCGTTGGATCTTCCAGCGTGTGCGATCGGACGGCTACTAGGGACTCCAAGACTTTTCGTTTAATGCCCCGTGAGTCCACGGGTGATTCCAGACTTCAACTGCCCTTGCCCGAAAATTCCGTCAACAGAAGTAACGGGAAAGTTGTCGTCCGTTTGTTACCGAGAACGGTTCCCGTCCAATGATCACATCCGTGCAACGAGGGAATGTTGGATTCGTTGCGTACGGCGGAGATCGGGGCCTCATGGTGGCGGGGTGTATTTTGACTGTAGGATCCTTTGACTCAATTAGAGTATACCTCAGACATATATAAATTATTATTTTGCATTATTTATTTAATTCCATTTGCCAAATTATTATTGGGCAGTATTTTTATTTCTAAATATGTGGAATGGTGTTATAAGTTGTTTTTTTACATAAATTATATTTCTTTTTTTTTAAATTAAAAAATTAAAAAAAAAAAAAATTTACTCCATAATGTCTTCAAAGTCAAAGTAATGTACTATTACATCTAGTCATATAGGGGCTCTCACTATGTCTCCAGGAAAATCAGAAAACCCAACCAATTATTCTTTTAAAAAAAAACCCAAAAAATGTAATTCAATATTCTGCATAGATATTACAAAATCTGGGTAGAGTCCATATGTACTAACATATTACAAAATATTAGTAAAGTCTAGATATTCTAGTAGACTTAATAGTGAAAAGAAGAAATGGGAGTTGGGTCTTCTGCTCTGAATTAGGAGGTGCAACAATATTATAGTCACATTGAAGATGCCCTACATGGGCCAATGTTGCATCGAGCTTATCCTAGAAAAATGTTGGTTCCTCAATATCCTTTTAATATCTTCCAGCGCAGCAAACATATTGCACCTATTCACTTGTTTATCTTTTAATACTAGACCAAACAAAGTTTTCATTTGCCAGTGTAGTGCAAGTGAGATGAGGTATTTCTTTTTCCATCCCCTAGTGTGACTAGGGTTAAGAACCTAGCAAGAGACTTCCTTTAATATCTTAGAGTTAGAGTAGGATTGCTTATGGGTACTCACCTTGGTCTCCAATTTTTTGATTTCTCGTTGGGTCTCAGGAGGCACTGCATTAAAATATGTGCAGTTGAGTCCTGGGTAAATAGTCAAGCCCTGTGTTGTCTCTGTGCAATGTTGTCACCACTGCCCCTCCTACATTGCATGTGTTGCCTAACAGACATGACAAGTAGGACGGATTCAAATCCCTGACTACGAGGCGAGCACTCATGACCAAAAGAATAGAGGATTTATTTCTAGTTATTTGGTATGGAGTTTTAATTATATGACAAATAATTATGTAGAAGTATATAGAAGATCATTGGCGAATAAATGAGATATATTAAAATTATTAGTACTTTGGAATTTCACAATTATCATCAAATATATAATTTATGGTATAATTCTAAAAAAAATAAATTAATTTAAATTCTTGTTTCAATTATTATTTGTAAAAAATTTACAATTTAAATATATTTAAAGATAAAATATTTGATCTCTCTTTTCTGAACATCTTTTTTTCGATTCTTTCTTTTAGGAAAATAATGTACTTACTTTTTAAAAATGGTTTTAAAGTTGATTTAAGATCAAACTAAAAATTTAATTCTATCAAGAGAAAACACTTAATGATGATGTTTGCATTTATGAAAGTTTAAATTTAACTAAAAATATAGTTTTAAAGCTTAAAAAGCATAAAGTTACGATGTATTAATAAACAGTGTACGTGGATATCCTAATAAATGTATCAACAACGCGACCAATAATTTGCAGTAAGAACGTAGTTTTGAGTTTAATTTATTATTATTATTTATTAATTTTATATAAAAATTTAAATAATTTAATTATATAATTATTTTATGTTAAAATATATTTGGTTTTAAAAATAATATTTTTAAAAATAAAAATGTATTATTTTGAATTAATAATATTTATTCGTTGTAATTGTTTTATTTTGAATTAATAATTTAGGTTTAGTATAATTATTTTAGTTAGGATGGTGTTGATATTTTAATAGATGTTGATGATGATGGTGGTTAACATCCACTAAGACCAAATTTTGGTCTAGGTGACCTGAAGAAACGAATTATTTAGTTTGATCTAAGATTTTATTCCTATGCTCAAAAAGCTTGGAGAGAAGCCTCCTGAGCTCACTGTAATTTTGACAACTTAAAAGGCTAGGAAGGTCAACATTGCAACAAAGATTTTGAAACTGAGATCTAATGTGGTTGTACGCAAGACACTCTAAGAGGAAGTGATTTTCATCCTCGATGTTCGTATTCTCACAGAGATGGCAGACCCTTTCAATCCATGGAGTTTTAGGAACTGCCCAACGACTCGTTTTACTATGGAGCTCATGAGAGTTCGTTCTAATCTTGGCTATATTAATTTTCTTCGTTGAGCTAGTTAAAACAGAGAGATACTTTTGATCTTCTAGGGTGGGGTTGATGACCTTTTTATAATATCTTAATTTTCTTTTAGCTACTAAATTTTTCTCACACCACAATTTTTCTTTGAACTTAGAAGTAACAATATTTTTAGTGTTATTAATGTTTTGCAATGCAACATTCTCATCGAGCTCCCAATGGTTTAACCAGGCCCTGGTGTCCTTACCCCAACCTCGTTTGAACCTTAGGTGGTTTTGGCTGGAATTTAAAGCTAGCTTAGGAAGTCTATGGTCTCCTATGTTATTGAGTTTGTGCTTGTACAACAGAAGCCTAGTCATAGCTAGGCTCTCAATAGGGGAAAGTCTGACTTCTATAACGAAAATAGGATAAGGTGTGTTGCTTTTAATCTTGAGGTTATATGTTATAAAACGTTTTTGGATTTTGTCAATCTTTCTCCAGGATTCCCTAGAGATGCTACAACCCCAAACCTCACATCCATATAAGATAACCGGAGTGATTAAAGTTTCAAAGAGGAACTTCTTTCTATCCCACATTACGAGGTTTGTCGTTTTACAATTATTTTCAAGACCAAAATAAGCTTTCCATCCCCCATTAATCCTTTTATCAATGCTATAGTTCTAGTTGAGCTGGTGATGAATATCAATTCCTAGGTACTTGTAGGAAGACACTTCCTCCAAGTTATTATTGTCATACATAAAATTAGCATAAGTGTCCTTCTTGGATTTGATAATCATAACTTTTGTTTTGTCATTTTTAACAATCATACCCATGGTAGAGCAAAAATCCTTAAGAAGTATAAATTGCTTATCAAGATCAAATGGGCACCTTGTGAGAAGAACAATATCGTCAGCGTAGAGAAGAAGGATGATGACTACCCCAGCTAAGATCATGCCAGCACATCCTGCTTCCTCTAAACAACTTTCTAGCTTGTCATTGTAAATGCCAAATACGGTAGGGGAGAGGGGGCAACCTTGTTTAACTCTAATGTTACACTTAATATCTTTCAACCACCCCTCGTTGAGTTTTTGGAAGATTGTAGATTTTCTAGGAGTTAGTTAAAGGTGAAAGATTTGTTTATAATTTGAAGAGTTATTATAAATTTCTAGATTTATGGGATGTAAATATGGTAAAGTGCATAAATAACATGATTCTTTTAAGGAAGAAATTTACGTTGGTGTACAATGATTTTGACTTATAGTTAAAGTATTAATTAATTACTAAAAAACATAAATATTATTGTGTAAGAAAAATTTATATAAAATATATATTATTGGTGTACAATAAACACAAACAATTGTATAATATAAAAATATTAACAATTATGTGATTTTATTCTTAATAATATATATATGTAATTACTTTTTAATCTTACAAATATTGTTTATTTTTCACGTTAAAAAAACTATTATAAAACAAATTAATCATATAATAAATACGATAACAATCATGTTAACCACCTATTTCACAATCATTATTTTTAACCATTATACTTATCCCAAATTATGTCATAACAATATATCCCATATCAATTATATTATAAGTGAATGAAAAAACATGTGCCACCCCCATATCAATTATATTATAAGTGAATGAAAAAACATGTGTCATGTAAGGTGACACAACATACCAAGACATCATAAAGAGAATGAGCTTAATGTATGTAAAAAATTACATTCTTGAAATCATTATATTTTCTTTTACCAACTATATCACAAAGTGCATGAAAAACATAATGTATTATTTGCCACCACAAAATCTACCAAAACATTATTTATAAAATAAAAATAATAACAATCATAACAACCATGTTAACCACCTATTTCACAATCATTATTTTTAATCATCATACTTATCCCAAATTATGTCATAACTTTATACTATATCTCTATGAATTATTTTACAAAGTGCATGAAAAAACATAATGTATCATGTAAAGTCTCGCAACATATGTAAAATCACACAACGTGAGAATTAGCTTAATATTTGTCTAAAATTACATTCTTGAAAATCATTATATTTTCTTTCATCAATTATATCATAAAGTATATGAAAAAACATAATATATTATTTAGTTGTTGGAGTCTGTGCTGAGTCTATTTAACATGCTAGGTCGGATTTGTTTCTTCAACTTGTCCTGACAATGAATTACACTAGTTGGTTTGAAATGCGTCGACAAAAGTCTTTTTTTATGTGATTTACGTCAAAACTCTTCTTATAACTATGATACATCACCGAAGCCTCAATTTTACAAAAAAAAAACTTTAATATTTCTCTAAAATTACAATTTTGAAAATAAATATATTTCATTTCACCAACTGCGAATGGATTCCATGAAAGCTAGGAGGTATGGGTTAAGAAGAAGGTAGAGCATAGAGCACTAAGATATTAAAAATTGGGATCCTTTGTCTATAAAGTTTGGAGCAACCCCACAAGCATCCATCACTCAATTAAAAGCCACCCGAAATTTTGGGTTACCAAACTTTCAAAAAGAAATAATTTAAGAAAAAGTGGAGAGAACTATAGAGAATAAGTATAATATTGTCTATCCACCATAGTCTCGTCAAAGGTTTTAAATCCATAATGATGGTTTAGGAACCGTGATTATGGGCAGTGATCCCCACATGGATCAAAGCGCGGGAACTTTGGCACGTCTACTTCTCCCTTTTTGCAAGGCTTTCAAAGGTAATCCACTTACAATATTTGACAAGATATAAAGTTCCATAAAAAGTATATTTATTATTACAAGATATTTTTTTGATAAAAAGTTTAATTTAGAAAACTAGAGGGATTAACAACGGTAATATTTCGATAAATATTAAGGTTTTATAAAGTATGTGTAGTTATGAGGATTAGTTCAATGAATGGGGATTTTTTTCCCGAGGTCGACAGTGTTTATCTTTTAAGAATTATTTTAATAGAAATATAATTTAAATTTGCCAAATACGTAACGATTATATTAGATATGAATTTATTTTTATAGTTTTAATTGAGTTGTTATTAAACAATGCGTCGTCCAATCAATAATCGACTCGACATCTTAATCTAAAATTCTTTCGACATCAGGTCAATAAATATAATCTCACGTATACTATGCTTGCTTGTAAGTTACTCTATAAATATGTTAATTTTGTGAATGCATAGCACTCAACGTCCATCATCATCTGTTGGACTTCAATGCCGTGGGGCTTAAGCCAACTTTCACAGATGTTATATTAAAAGCTAAAACAAACAATAAGTATAGTTGGAATTTTTTATTATTAAAATATTCACCACATAATGATTTACTTCACGAGCAATGAAACTTGGAAAGCAAGATATACGAGGTGTGCAAGGGAATATTTTAAAATAAATGAATTGGTTAAAAGATAGTCCAAAAGAATTTAACAGTGGGTGTGGGGAAGGAGTGGTTTTTTTTGCGGCTCTCTTCTTCATTTCGTGACTTTCTTTTCGTATTGGGCGGTCAAATCTTGCGTTGTCTTCCGATGTTTCTCTGCTTGGTGCTTTGGTGCCACTTCTGCACCTTATAGATGGGTTGCCTTGTTTTTTCTGGGGCGCAATATTGGCCTTTCGGGGCTATATTTGGGATCTGTTTAAGCAGATTTGTATGTGGCTCGGTCCACGGTTCTGCATATGCTTCTTGCATTTGCATTATGTAATCTTTTTTATATGAATATATTATGCTTTTTCTTCCTGAAATTTTTTTTTTTATGTTTTTCGGATTAAGAAAGTATTTTAAAATAAATGTAATTGTTAAATTTAGGAATATTAAAGATGGTTTAGAAGAACTTAATAGTGATATCATAGTAAGTATGTCTTTCGGATTAATCTGAAAGACATGCTTATTACATTATGGATCACAAAAGCCTAAGATCTAAAGTGATATCGTAATGAAACAAGTTTATTCTCAATTTCTTACTCATTTTGATATATATATATATATATATATATATATTATTGGTAAGATGCAGGTTGTGTTACTCATATATATAGATAAATTAGAACATTATTTACAAGATGTACATTGTGTTGGTCTCACTCTTGCTAGTATAGTCATTGCCCTCCTTCTTTACATGATGATATTATTCTTATGGCAAGGAGTCCCTAAAACCTTGATAAACAACTAAAAATCATCAAGCACCTATGTTCTAGTATAGAGATGACACTATGAACAATGATAAAATGATATTATGATAATTAAATCCAAAAAGATCATGTATGATACTTTCATATATGATGACAACAATGTGGAGGAAGTACTTTCATTCAAATATATTATAACCGATATTCCTCACAAACTCAATTGGCACTATATCATGAAGAAAAAGATAAATGGAGGGTGGAAAGTTTATTATGGGCATGAAAATAATTGTAAATTAGCAAACCTTTGGCTATGTGATAGAAAAACACCTCTCTTTGAGACTCTCATCACACCTATTATCTTCTTTGGATGTGAAGTTTGGGGATATAATATCTCAATGGAAACTTGAAGAAAGATAGAGTAGATCCAAAAGAAATTTATCACTTACGACTTTAGAATCAAAAGCAATGTATAATATCTTATCCTCCTCTTAAAAGTGAGCCTTTCCCTCACTGAGACCACTATGATTTAATGTACAAGAACAAGATAAACAATATGGATGACAATATACCCCCAAAATTTCTTAAAACTCTAGCCAAAACAACCCATGGCTCAAGTAAGGACGCCATAAAAATACTAAGCCTTGGCTAAATCATTAGGCAATGCAAGAGGATGTCATTTTACAAAATAACCAATAACATTAAAAATATTATTACATCTAAATTTAGGGAGAATCTATGGTGTGATAAATAATTAGATGATAAAAGGAAAGTAAGAAACTACAAGAAGGCAATCAACCATAATCTAGAAGATCAAAAGTATCTCTCAATTTTGACTAGCGTAAAGAAGAAAAAATATAACTAAAATACGAACCAACTTCTACAAGTTGTATAACGAAATTGGGTATTGAACAATTCACCAATGAGATGAAAGAATTTATCATCTTTACGACATTAAAAAGGTTAAAGATAAAAAAACACTTTCTCCTATAACACTTTGTGTATACCAAATTATATCACAATTTTAAAATATATACAAAGTAAATCACCATCATTATTATTATCATATACAAAATAATAATTTTATATATATATTATATATATAATATATATATATATATTAATTTTCTAATAACATTTAAAAATATGAAATAACGAATTTTTTTATAAAATAAAGGTAATAAATTCTACACCGTTTTTCCAGGACCACAAACTTATTAATACCAATGGGCCATCCATTTTGTGTAGTGTTTTGAAGTAATAGACAGGTAATGGTCATCATTACATCATTGACATTTAAGGACAAGCGCTCTAGTTATTCATTATTGAGGAGAATTTTGTCTTCCATCAAAGTATGTCCTAACGGGTAGAAATATAAAAGTAAAATTCCATTCTCCCCTCCCACATTGAAAGAGGACCTCTTGGAAAAACGTTGAGTATGTCCCTACCACTCACTTTAGACTCATTGCATCCCTATGGGGCATATCATTTGATTTTTAATTATTCCTATGCAACTGTGATAGGATCCTATGTAATAAAAATTTGGTTGCAATTTTATAAAATAATATTGAAATTTAATTGTGATTAGGTAAAATGATATTGATAAGTCTTCAAAGTCAATGGCATGTCTTCAAAATGAGTAGGTGATGTTCATTTTAGTATGGTTTAATTTATAGAAGAGTGCTATGTTTGATTTTCGATGTGGTTCAATTTTATTTAAAAGTGTATTATATTTTATTTTAAGAAAAGATAATTGGTTAGGTTAAGGCAAAACATAAGGTTAGTGTACAATATGGCCAACATTTCCTTTTTTTAAAATATTCACTGGTAAAGTTAAACAAAACATAACATCAAACATTAAGTTGTATAATATGATTAACTTTTCTTTTTAATAAGTGATGCATATTTTGCAATAAATATTATTTAGTTAATTTAAAATTATTAGTAATTTAAACTATTTAGCTAAAATTAATTTGGTTTGGACTATTTATTATATTAATATATAGTAAATAATTTAATTTTAATTTTACAAATTAAGCATTAAATTCATTCATAATAAGGATTTTAATTTTTTTACTTTGATGTGGTGATAAACTAAGGTAATTAATGAAGGTACACTCGTGTAAAAGCTCATGCATAGTGAGTAGAGGGAGCGTGGTGTGCCTGTCGAGGCGAAGCCACCCGGAAGAGAGACCATTAGGGTATAATTGTTTGTGGGAAGTTCTGGTGTGGTGCGTTGGTATGCTTTGGGAGATGAACCGATACTCAGTGGATTGGAGGTCTGATCGAGGGCTATGGAAGGGTTGCATGAGTAACCTTTCGGAGAATGGCGACCTAAGGTAAATTTGCAGTAGTGAGACTGAGGTCTTGAGTAATCTTCACAGGGAGATTTCGAGCTTTCAATCTCGGGTCTGGGACCTTAGTGAAAAGGTGGTGGGCTGCTCATCAAGGTAGAGTCTGTTAGCAGAGACTTCTGGTTTGAAATTCTTGTGGGTTGTTTGTGTTCAAGTGGCAATGTCGTCGTCTTCGATTAGAAGTGGATTTCCTATCAAAGGTAAGTGGATTCACTTTAATCATTTGTTGGCTATGTATGATAACTCTGGAAGCAAGGAAAGTGTATGGTGGGGGTTATTGTGTTGGTACCAGTTGGCATTTATGAGTAGTGACAGCTCTGGAAGTAAGTCTAGTCCAAGATTATGTGGGAATTTACCCTGTTTTTGAGGGAGGTAGTTTTGTCTAAAAGTGAGAGTGATATTGGTGTCATGTGTAGTCATCTTGGTTGTTCAATGGGACTCGACATTAGGGGGTTACCTCTCTGATTGTGTAGCCTTCGTAGCTTGTGTCAGTCGTATTTTTATGCTGAGGTTGGGGAGTCTATTGTCTAGGGACCCCTGTTCTTAGTCATGTTCTTCATTCTTTGCAGCAGTGCTCTTTGTCAAAAGTCAAATTTTGTATGGGAAGATAATTGGGAAAAGGATTTTGTTGTCTGTGTTCTTTGGATTCTAAAGGTCTGGGTGGGTATTTCTTGATGGGAAAGCATCTGCGCAACAATATTTTCAATCTTAGGGTTAAGGAGGTCTCTGTTATTTCATCTAGGAATGTTATCATGTTGGTTGGGGGTTGTATGTTGTATTTGGATGAGAGGAGTGTTGGGATATTTCCTGCTACCTGGGCACCTCTCCTGCTAAAGTCATTGGTCTTGGGTGGTCTGTGGTTGAGTGTAGGTATGGAACGATAACATGGAAGGTCTCGCAGGGGGGTGGGGGCAATGAAGAGAGCCGCGACCTTTGCTCTAGCCTCCCATCATGGATAATGACGAGGATATGGATGATGGTTTGGAGGATGAGAGGGGTCCAGTTGGAGATCTAGCGCAGGATGATCAAGCCCCATCGTTGAAGTTCATAGTGGAGCAGTTAGACCTCTTGCGAGTTTCTATAAATGGGATTCAAAAGAACCGTCATGTGGACATAATTGAGTTGATATATTATATCATGACCTACAAAAATCTCAAGAATAAATCCTTGATCATCTTCTCTCCTTGAAGCGTAATATATGTCATATTTGGGAAAAAATGATTGATTTGGAAGCAATAATTGATCATTTGGAGTTCCATGTGTGTAGGGGTCATGGTCCACCAGGAGGACCGAATAATGGAGTAAATCTGTTAACATAATGTCGAGACAACTTAATGGTTTTTGGACGACTTATAGTCCAGTATTTTTGTATCAAGATGTGTACTTAATCTCTTTGTGTTATGTTGGAAAGCTCTTGGTTTTTATAAATGTGTCTTGGAGTAGTCCTCTCTTCACCAAAAAATCTAGTCGGAGTGAGGTTATGATAGGCTACAATATAAATCAAGAAGTAACCATTAGATTTTTGAAGAAGTAATGAAACCAAAATTGAATGACAAAAAAAAGGGATGTTAATATTTTATCATAATGATGTTAATATATGTATAACATAAAGGTAAAGTTTTTTATTTTTTTATTTTTTTCAATAGGATTATATTTTGTTATTTTATATGGATGTAAATTTAAGGATGTAGTATTCTTAGATAATTATGAAACAAAATCGAGCAATCCATTTTTTATTTTTTTTAAACCTTGGTGAATTGTTAACATGTTGTTTAACAAATTAACACTCTTAAGATGACCTTGTGTATATGATGTACATATCATGTTTAGGCTAGTGAGTTGGATACTATTTTGGGGTCTGTGTGCCCATGTACATATGTTTTCGAATCAATATATTTATGTTCATATGTTTTAAGGCTAGAGTACCTGTGTGATTTTAGGCCAGTGAGCCAATGTGTTAAAAGGATAGTGAACCTAGTTATGCAAACTTGAAATCACATGAATATTAATAAAAGGCACCACTAATACAAGCCAAGTCATACAAGAGAATATGGGGGACTATGACTCCACAAGTGTGAAAGAGGGATAGGGGATAAATTATGAAGGGCTAAGCTTAGGGGACTAAGCTATTATTAAAATAACTCCAAGTGAAAAGTGCATATGCTTTTATCATAAGTTCATAAGATGACTTTATTGAGTGCCATTTGTAAAAAAGGGGACATACACATAAAATTTAGGTTTTTAGTGTTATGTTATCATCCATTACATCATTCTAACTAGAGAGAGGTGACAATAATCCCTAGAATGGAAGAAGGGGTGATCTTATGACATGTTTTGATTCCTAATAAAATCCTAGGTGGATTTGGGGAAAGGGGATAGGCTCCCTGGTGTGAGGCTAGAGAGGTACCTAGAGACCCCCAAGGGAAGCTAGAACTCTTGAAAGTCATCGATATATAAGACATCTTAAATCACCTTGAGTTGGAAACCATGGAAGGGTAGTGGCACTTCCAATGGACGATGGATGTCAAGAAGTGAGTACACTACCTTGGGTTATGTGGTATGATGGGGGATGTGAGATTATTGGTTGGAGGTTGTTGGGTTTTGGTACTTGGCCTTGTTTATGGTTGGCATTAGTTATGTACCATAGCTGGCTTTAAGTAAGACTTTATGCTTGTGTATCATGGCTCCAATTTGGGGGTGACCTATATGAGTAGTATGGTATATGGCTAGGTAGAACATATGAGCTCTACAACTAATTGGTGCTTCCTTTAAAATATAAGTGTTTATTTATATCCTTATGTGTTATGTGTTTTATGTTGTGATTATTTACGAGTTTTCACATGCTATGAAAGAATATAATCTAAACAATGTCGAGTATACATTTATATTCCTGCACATGAAAACATTGCATAAATGCATTTGGCTTGTTGAATAGATGTTACAAGAATCAAATTCAAGGGAATTTTTTGGAAAATTTAAGTTACAGAGGTAGTGTTGCACCCTAGCGGGTGACTGGGGTGCTAAAAAGTTGTAGCATAGCCCATATTACAACACTTGGGCCATTTGGGTTCAATTTTTCTTGTGGAATAAAAAATATACTTTGCATGGAAATTGTTTGATAGAATTTCTTAGGGAAAGGAAATGGGGTAAATTCTCAATTAAATAAGGAATTTGGAAGACAATATCCACTGAGAGCAACAAATATACAAATATAAATGTCAAATTAATGGTTACAAGCTTATAGTTAGAAAAATAATGGGCCAATTACAACAACAGAACTACCATTTTCATGTAAATGGAAGTTATGGAAAATGTATTTATTGATGGAAAAAAAGAAAAGAAAAGAAAAACATAATTTTTTGAAAAACTACAAATTTCCATATTATGGCATTAATAATGAGGTGGTAATGCGAGGTGGCAACTAAGTTGGCAAGTGGAGGGGGATAGGTGGCACAACAAAATGCCATCAAAATTTGATGAGTTACTAAACCTCCTCACACCTTCTTATCATATATTAATGAGAGCCATTGATTTGATTGGATGTAACCCATTAGATCCATCAAGAATGAAACTTTGTATTATCCTGCACACATGTTGGGACCCAATATAGATTCATACCATTGGACTGAATGGAGTGTGGTTGTTGGATCCATCAAAGATGGAACTTTGCATTAACCTTTGTGCATGTTGGAACTTGATATTTATATGGACCATTGGATTGAGTAGAACATGGATGTTGGATCCATTGGAAATGTAACTATGAATTAATCTGTGTGCATGTTGGAATCCAATATATATCTAGATTATTAGATCAGGTTAATCGAGGCCATTGGATCAATCAAAAATGAAATTTACCACAAATAAACACATATATTGTAATTTGATATGAAGTATGGGATGTTGCTCTAATTTAGGATTAACCATTCGATCTCCAAGTGTGCAAGTCACACGTCATGGGAAGAAGTGGGGAATGGACCTTGTATGCCATCACAACCATTAAAATAATTCCACATGGAAAGGTGGGAAATGAAGTGGTAACCTTCCATCTTGGCAGAGGTCAGCAAGGGACAACATAAATGATGGGGCCCATGTAGGGATCAAAGGATAGAGAAAATAGGTTGCATGTCTGCCAAGTTGGTGACCCTCAGTATTACAACAACAATGTTGCAACTCCTAGTGAGTTTCGACTTTAATTGTCAACCTCACGTTCATACAAACTTAAAGAGGGGTCGACACTATGTGTGGAACATGTAGTGTGTTATTATTTTGTTGATCTTATTCAAGTGAAAGAAATTGAAAAATAAGGTACACAAATACCATTATGTTGTCTATGTTACAAGAAATACTCAAAATTGCAAGAAAGAAAGAAAATAAGCAAATATATTATATTTGCAGGGAAAGGAACAAAGCTAATTCAATCATATTGAAACAAAAGTAAATATACTCTAATGTGTATCAGAAACAAAAGTGTAGCTGAAAGAAAGAAATGAAATGTCAAACCCTAATTTACATGAAAAAAGATAGTTATGATATATCAACTAGATCAAAGATTCTATGAGGTATTTGGGCTTCCAAATTTTATCCTCAGGGTCTTGGGGATGTTGTATTATTCTAATGAAGGTTATCCATGCTCAAGATGTGAATCTAAATGATTTTTTGATGTGAAACATGGTTTGTTATAAGAGTCTTTGTTTTGCTACAGGAGGCAATCCAATGAGCAAAAAACATGTCTTAGATAAGTTTTGAAGGAAGGATAAGCCAAGGGAAGGCCAAAGGATGGTTAATAGGTCTTGTACAAGTCCTTATTCCTATTATGGATAATTTTATTCAATAAATGAGTGATTATATGGTTTCCCGTAGCTTTGTAAAACAATAATTTATACAAATTAGAATACATAAATGTATGACAAGTAAGGAAACAACAATATAAACAAGCTAAATGCTTGGAAAATAATTTTAAATACATAAAATAACTATTTCTAAACTTACTAAAACAAGATGTATAAAATTACTTGTAAAAAAACTAACTCATTAACATGTAGAAAACAATATTTAGAAGTGATATTATAAAATTGACTAGCTGAACTAATGTATTGAAAATAAAAGTACAAAGAGGGGTCTTAAGTATCTAGGGTAGGCCCTAACCCAAGGAGGCTTGGATCCCTAAAGAGATAGCAACCTATGAAACAAAAATTATTTTCGTTGATAAAAAAATGTGCTCATACATAAAAGCATACAAGACTGGAATGTTAGGAAAAAAGCCTTCACTTGACTATTTTTTATTTCCAACTTCAAAAAAATTGACTCCTAATGAGCTACTTGAGCCATATATCTATACAAAAATAGTTGAGGGGAACCCTCTTTGAAGAGAGGGTTTCTTTCCCTCCAAAATCCCTAGAAAATAGGATGTTATTCCTTGTGGCCTCATAGCTACAGGGAGTAGTAATTGCCTTAAACCAACCAAGTTTGGTCATCTAGTAGCATGGGATAGGTCCCATATTTTTCTCTTGGCTGGATTCCTTGTGGTTTGTACCAAATATCCTCAATATCCTACACAATAAACACATTAGGCACAAAAAGTATGATAATCATCTCTAACCTTCCTAAGTGTAGGAATTTACAGGGTAAGTTCCTCAGACAGAACACCAAAAGGACACCGCTCACAAACAGATCACAGATCAATACACCAGTATTTTGACGTGGTTAAAACCCTCAGA
>APFE031643494.1:33450-57684 GCA_000404065.3 Pinus taeda | reverse complement strand
ATCTCATGAAGGAGTTACGGTAGACCCTAGCAAAATTAAAGCCATTAAGGAATGGAAAATCCCCACATCCATAAAGCAACTGCGAGGATTTCTCGGGTTGACAGGGTATTATCGCAAGTTTGTTAAGAATTATGGGAGAATAGCAGCACCTCTAACAACATTATTGAAGAAAGATGCATTTTCATGGACTCCAGAAGCAACAAGGCCTTTGAACATCTTAAAGAGGCAATGTGCCAAGCACCGGCCTTAGCTACACTAGACTTCACGAAAACCTTCATTGTGGAATGTGATGCTTCAGGAAATGGAATTGGTGCTGTTCTAATGCAGAGATGAAAGACCCATTGCTTTTCGAAAGTCTCCCATCAGGGAAAGTTTTTACAACAAAGCTATTTAAATAGAAGGAAATGTTGGCAATACTTCCATGCACTTAAGAAATGGCGACCCTACCTAATGGGAAGACACTTCAAGGTAAAAATGGATCATGATAGCCTTAAATACTTTTTAGAACAAAGATTATCCCCTGAAGAGCAACAAAAGTGGGTCACAAAGATGTTGGGTATGACTTTGAAATCATCTACAAAAAAGGGAAGCAAAATGTGGTGGCAGATGCACTCTCAAGAAAGGATGAGGATGTGGAAGCATTGTTGTGCGCCATTTCTATTATCCAACCAGATTGGATAAATGAATCAAGGGAGGAATGGAAGAATGATGAAGAAGTGTGGGCACTTATTCGAAAATTACAACAAGATTCCAGTACATCTTATACATTTAGCTGGAAAAATGATTGTTATGGTACAAAGATCGCTTATACCTCTGTAAGAATTCCCAGCTAAAACAAAAGATTCTTATGGAATTGCACACTTCTCCCTTTCCCTTAGGAAGGCACTCGGGATTTTTAAAAACTTACCACAGGGTTAAGAAGGAATTTTTTTGGGATGGCCTTAAATCAGATATTCAAAAGTTTGTGGCGGAATGTTTGGTTTGGCAACAAAATAAAGTTGAAACAATTAAGACACCGGGTCTATTACAACCTTTATCCATTCCAAGCCAACGTTGGGAGGAGGTTTCAATGGATTTTCTCACAGGTTTACCCAAGTCTAAGGGAAGAGTGTCATCATGGTGGTAGTTGACAGACTTACCAAGTATGCACACTTTTGTGCATTATCACATCCATTTAAAGCTAGTACAGTTTCTACTGCATTTATGGAAACAATTCAAAAGCTACATGGAAACCCAAATATATTGTAAGTGACAGAGATCCCATTTTCACTGGAAATTTTTTGACATAATTATTTTCTTGTCTTGGTACTCAGTTAGCTCATAGCTCATCTTATCATCCTCAATCTGATGGCAAAACTGAGATAGTAAACAAATGTTTGGAAGGATATCTTCGTTGCTTTGTATCTGATAAACAGACACAATGGGTCAAATGGTTGCCTCTGGCTGAAAGGTGGTATAACACTTCCTTCCATACAGCAACAAAAATGACCCCATTTATGGCACTTTATGGGTATCAACCACCATCCATCACATCATATTAAAGAGAAAATTCTAAGGTTCAGGCAGTGGAACATCACATCGAACATCAATAACAAGTCCTCAAACTCTTAAAGGATAACCTCGTGTTGGCACAAAATAGAATGAAATAACAGGCAGATCAACATCGCAGCGAAAGAATTTTTGTTGTAGGTGATTGGGTATTTCTATGGCTACAACCATATAAGCAAATGTCCCTCAAGCAAGCTAAGAAGGATAAAAATTATCACCAAAGTATTATGGTCCGTACAAGGTGTTGCAAAAGATTGGTACTATGGCATACAAATTGGAGCTTCCTGCAGCTTCTCGATTGCACCAGTTTTCCATGTTTCATGTTTAAAGAAGGTTATAGGCGACAAGCTCCCAGTTCAAACAATATTGCCAGAACTTGATGAGGAAGGAAAAATTATATTGGAACCGGAAGCAGTCACAGAAACAAGATCTCGACAGCTACGAAATCGATCAATTTCGGAGTATCTTATCAAGTGGAAGAACTTATCTACGGAAGATTCCACATTGGAGGATGAGAATTTTATATAGAAGTATCCAGAACTACTCAAGCGTTTAGGACAACACTTTTTTTGAAGGGGAGGGGCATGTTGGGTCCCTATAATACTAGTGGTTACCCAATTACTATGGTAGTTGTACCCCTTATTAATATTGTTGTGCCCCTATTGCCCCCATATTGGTATTACTGTGCCCCATAGAATCCCTCTATTGTTATTTTTGTGGCTTTATATTATTATTGTTAGGTCGGCTGGGTTATATTGTGACTCCTTAGACTCCTATATATAGAAAGGAGGTTTGTCATTTGTATCATCCAAGAATTGTTCATTTATGTAATGTAAAGGAGGTTGCCCCCTCGAAGAGGCTGAATTCTAAGGCGTTGATCTATCTTTTCTATCTTTTCTTGAGCTGGTTTCATAACACAAACGCATGGGAGACTTGCATCATGAGGCGTTGAATATCCTACAACAAATAGCCACAACGCTACCACAGTACAGTCTTGACAAGAATGGAATGTGCAAGGGGTGCACACTTGGCAAGTATGCCAAGGCATATTTATGGGGCTAAGACAACAGAGCCAAAGAGATTTTGGAGTTGTTGCAGTCAAATGTATGCGGGCCCTTCTCTTCTCTGTCACTTATGAGACACCAATATTATGTTACTTTCATGGATGATCATTCTTGGAAAACTTGGATATTTTTTATGAAGAAGAAATATGAGGTCTTAACCAAGTTCATGGAGTTTAAGGGCTTGATAGAAAACCAAACCTGGATGAAGATCAAAGCAGTGAAAAGTGAGAATGGCAGGGAATACATCTCCAATGCCTTCAAGGACTTGTGTGCCAAAGAGGGCATTAGGAGAGAGACAACAACACCTCATAGCCCTCAGTAGAATGAGGTGGCTGAGAGGAAGAATCACAGTATAGTTGCAGCAGCCAAGGCCATGTTGCATGATTAGGGACTGCCTATTTTCTTGTGGGAAAAGGCATGCAACGCTGTAGTATTTCTCCAAAACAAGAGTCCATACAAGGTGCTTGGACGAGTTACATTAGAGGAGGCTTTCATAGGCTAGAAGCGTGTTGTTTCGCACTTCCGTATCTTTGGCAAAGAAGTTCACTGCCATGTGTCCAAAGCATGGTTTTAAAAACTGAAACCGGTGATCAGACCAGTCCACCTAATAAACTAGGTTTCAAATGGGACTCATTAGATCCACATGAACTAGTTTTAAAAAAACACATGAAATAATTACTTTTTAATGAAAGAAACTATTTTTAAGATTTAAAACCATAATTCCAAACCAATAGACACAAAATATGCAAAGTTTTCTCATATGTATACCATGTAAAGGTGAATATATCAAAATGGCACCAAGTGCAATACATATCAACAACAAAATATATAATTAGTGAGGCTTTAAATGGCCTTTAGAGTTCAAAAACAAAGCTTACAAACTATGGGGCCACTGGCCTACTACAAATCTATATATATGATATTAGTGGTCAACATTATCACTTGAAACTTCTCATTAGGATCAAACTCAGTTGGTTGAGTCTTGACTCCCAAACTTTGCAACTGTTTCAGCCACAAACTTCTCTATTGCTTCAGTGACTTGAGTCTCAAACTTTTGAAGGTATTCTGCCCTAATATGCCCTATTACTTCATTTGGTGCTCCACATGCCTTTACATGGCCTCCTATCCTAGCCAATTGTTGCTTGAACTTGTTATTGCCCCCTCCTTCAATAGATTTTAGGCAATATTCGCAGATCATTTTGCCATCAATCATATCACAATGAGTCCATGTAGTATCCTTGAATTTTGGAGGCATGATGGTTACTATTAGCTCAAACTCTCTGTCGTTCCACTACTCCAGCGAAAACTCAACACTCTCCAAGCTCCCAATCAAACTCACAAAAACTCCAAATGAGATGTGTGAGGCAAATGAGGGGGTGAGCTCCTTTTAAATGCTTGGAGAGGGTGTTTTTAGAGGGAACAACCCTTATTTTCCCTCCAAAACACCCTAGAACCTTCCTAAAGTGCGTTGTGTGGGTCCTCCATGGCCTTGGCAGCTAACTGGCCAATTTAGGATGGAACCGGCTGGTTTGACCATAAACAGCCAGTTAGGACCAATTTTTGTGGTTTCTGGGCGAAGTGGGGCGTCAAACCCAGTTTTTCTGCCGGTTTCACCCAATCGGCTAATGAACTAGTCGGTTTGATCGATTTCCAGTTCAAATCGACCGGTTTAAAACAATAGTCCAAAGATGGTAGGAAGAAGTTGGAGCCCACAACAGAGAAAGGCATTTTCATGGGTTACAATGAGATATCTCAGGCGTACAGGGTGTATATTTAATCACTCAAGAAGATAGTTATTAGGTGGGACGTGAGGTTTGAAGAGGACAGATCTCTGAGGGAGTCCTTGGAGCGAGAGTAGGTTGGAGTACCTTAGGAGGAGCTACTCACTCCCAAGGACGAGCCTCAGCTAGGATCACAGTTTGAGTCTCAGCTAGGTGGCAAAAGTGCCACACAGCAGGATGATGAGAAGGAGAGATTAGGACAAGAGCGGGTAACTACTCAGTTAGAGACTCCTGGCACGGGAAGGAAGAGAGCCAAGTGGGCCAACATGTTAATTCAGGAGGCCCAGGAGCATGTTGAAGCTCCTAGCTCTATGTTCAGGTAGAGCAAGCAACCACAAAGGTACACTGGGTATATGGCACTAATGACAGAGTTGTTGGACACAAAGCCTTCTTATTATGAGGCAACCTCTCAGCAGGTTTGGCAGAATGCCATGGTGGAGGAATATTCCTCCATCATGAAGAACATTGTTTAGGAGATTGTGCCACGACTAGAGGGCAAATCAGTAGTAGGTTTGCGATGGGTGTACAATGTGAAGCATGGAGCAGATGGGAGTGTAGAGAAGTACAAGGTCAGGTTTGTGGCCAAGTGCTTCTCACAAGTTGAGGGCATAGACTATGATGAGATGTTTGCCCCAGTAGCACGATATTCATCCATCAGGACAATTCTAGCACTTGTAGCACAAATGGGGTGGAAGATCCACCAAATGGATGTAAAGGCAACATTTCTTAAGGGGGGTGTCGAGGAGATCTATATGAGAAACCAGAGGGGTTTGAGCAGTTCAGCAAAGACACACATGTCTGCAGGTTGAAGAGAGCTCTTCATGGGCTCAAGTAAGCTCTGAGAGCATGATACACTTGTATTGATGGCTATCTTCAAGGATTGGGCTTCACTAAGAGTGAGGTGGATCCCAACCTGTACTACATCATGGTTGGAGGGCTTTCATTCATTCTAGTGCTCTAAGTTGACGAATTTATATTGGTTGGAGCAGATAACTTGCTTCAAGATTGCAAGGAAAACCTTGTCAGTGAGTTTAAGATGAAGGATATAGGGCTTATGCACTATTTCCTCAGATTTGAGGTTTGGCGGGGTGATGGTGAGATCTTCTTGGGACAAGGCAAGTACACGCCAGAGATTCAAGGAGGTTTCATATGCACGATTGCAGGCCCATGGCCATTCCTCTAGACACAAACTAGAGGAAGGTGGATGCTAGTAGACAAAGCGAGTAGATGCTATAGTATGCAGGCAACTCATCAAGTCAATGATGTATTTGGCCAACACACGGCCTGGTATTTGTTTTGTAGGAAACGAGCTGAGTCAGTTCATGATGGAACTGGCCAGAGTTCATTGGGTTGCTCTGAAGCACGTTTTGAGGTATCTTAGAGGCACAACAGAGTGGATTGTGGTACAGACAAGTTGATGGGGTGAGGCTTGAGGGCTTCACAGATGCAGATTGGGCAGGGTGCTCCACAAATTGGAAGAGTACTTCAGGTTGCATCTTCAGCATCGGGTCAGCAGTTGTTTCTTGGTTCAGCAGGAAGCAGAGATCAGTTGCACTCAATTCAACACAGGCCAAATACATGGCTGCCAATTTGGCAATGTGCGAAGCTATCTAGATGAGGAAATTGCTTGTGGGACTTTTCAAATAGGGGATGGAGCCTATTGTGATACATTGTGACAATCAGAGTTGCATTAAGCTCTCTCAGAATCCAGTGTTTCATGATCGCTCCAAGCATATCGAGATCAGGTATCATCATCTTAGAGATTGTGTGTAGAAAGGGATAGTGAATCTACTGTACATTCCAACCGAGGAGCAAACAACAAATATCTTAACCAAGGTATTGGCAAGAAGCAATTTTTTCTATTTTAGCGACAAGTTGGGAGTTGTACATAATCCCTTCCTCGCTAAGGGGGAGTGTTGAAAATGGTAGTGAGTGAATGTCTTCTCTGGCTCATGCCTTAGCCAAAAAGACCACAAGTTGTCTTTCCTTTACCATGGGGTGAGTTCATGGAGTGGTGAGATTATCTTCTAGTTTGCGGGATAAAGTTCGTAAGTCCATGCGTAGTGTTGGAGGATCAGTCACATGGATCCTTCTTCATTTAACTGCAGGATAGATGGCAGTTCAAGTTTAGAAAAAGATGAGTTGGGAACTTCAGTGTCTGATTGAAGGAGGACGTGTTATAACTCTAAGTGATGATTGGGGAAGAGAACTAGTTCAACTCAGTTAACTAGTCAGTCACAACTCAACTTCCAAATTTGTAATTTGCCTATTATAGCGTGGATAGAATCTATAAAGGAAGGACAAAAGGCACAAGTTAATCCATTGTTGTGTGCACGAGTTGGTGTGTGATCTCTTTGCTTGTGGTGTGTGTAGCCTTGAGAAGCAAGCATACACTAGCTTGGTGAGCAGACTTGCGCAAAGATTTAGGCGCTGCGTCCTAAATAATAGGAGACCTAGTGCACACAGAAATAGGAGCCTGTTGTGCTACAAAATAGGAGTTTTTGTGTGTACAGAAATAGGCCCTAGTGCACTAGGAAATAGAGCTACTGGTGCACAAAAGTTTAGGAGCAGGAATCAAGTGTTTTCTGGGTGAGTCCAAGCTAGTTCAGTGAGAGAACAAGTTTGTTCTCAGTGTGACAGATTGCCTTGTAAGAGATTCAATTGCTCAAACTCTATCAATAAAATACTACAACAAAGAAGAGGGTTTTCCTAGTTGGGTTTCCCAAGAAATCAAGTGTGCAAACTTGCATGACCTATTAACTCCTAGATCTTCTCCGCTAGGGCTAGATGTTGATTTACTTCATGCGTTGTATCTTTGATTTACTTTATGCTTTGTATCTTTTATAGGAGACTGTTTGGTTCTCCCACTTTGTATATACATCAATGTACTCAACAGTCCCTTATGACCTACTTTGTGGTCATTAGTTGGACATAAATATAATTATCTTATCTTATCTTATCTGTGTCTCTATTCCGCTGCTTATCAGTTAAGAAATTCTGTATCTTTGTGAAAGAAAGTTTGTAGTTGCATTAGTTTTCAGTTATTCACTAAGTAGTTGCAGAATTTCGTGGAAAATTAACAACCAGTGCTAATGAATTTTATTGTGAAATTGACAAATTGTAGTCCGTCATGGAGTATATACACTTACCAGTGCTAATGGATTTTATTGTGAAATTGTCATCATCTATAGGTCACAACTCATTACATTTTCTTTCTTGTTTGCTTCATATTTTATTAAATTGTAGCTGAAACGACAAGTCTCTTCTTTGATACTATTTTGCTAGGTTGTTACAATAAAAAAATCAGGAAGTTCTATTCTTCAACCCATTATAGTTTACAACATCCTATGGTTTTGCAGTGGAATTGACAAACTATTTTGATTGGAGTATTCTTCCTAATTTTTCATTCTCTCGGAAATATGTTGCAAGTCTGGTATCTCTATAATATTCTTAAGGAAGAAAATATGCTTTACAAAGTGTATCATTTAAAAGGCTTACATATCATTATCTTGTTATCAAGAAATTTGAGATCATCTATGGAAGATAGATATCTCAGAGACCATGAGTTCATTCTTCAATCGAAGGCTATTTGTAGAGGGATCCTAACCTCACACTGGTTTAGATTCAAGTTCCTCCAAGAAAATATGGTTTACCAAGTGTATCGTTTAAAAGGGATAATGCCATTAAGCTGGTAGCTGCTGTTTCCATTTTGTTGGCCATTTTGGTAAAAAATGAAATAGACGGTATTGATTCTGGTTATACCACCAGCTTATCATCACATCAACATTTTGTGTTGGTGTTTTTCAGGCAGTACTAGGAATGTGCAGTTAGTTTCAAACGCTCATTGCATATGCAATACATGTATATGTTAAGTAGGTCAATTTGTACTGTTTAAACTATCATTTATTGCTAATGTTGTGCAATAGACAAAATATTTTTCTGAAAATTATATTTGTTAAATTTTTCATTTTTACCGGTAGGGACTACAGCTGCCGGAAGCCTTTGTTTTTATTCAGTTCATCAAGCAAACAAAAAGCAGGATAGTTTTGACATTTTCTTCTTCTATCGAATAAAAAAACTAGCCCATGCCTAGGATCAGCCTAATCTTTAAAAAAAAAACCACTTCCATGTGAAATCAAATCCCAATCTACATTGAACTCACAGTTCTATTGAACTGCTCTATTGCATTTGTTATACAGGTTCAGAATATTCGTTGGTCCTTCATGCAAGCATACGCAGCTTCTAAAATTGCATCTGGTCAAAGTCGAAAAGCTCTTCAAGAGGATTTCTACATTGAGATCTAAGACATTTAGAGTTCAGACGTAAAAGATTTTAAGTAGGAAAACCTAAATATGTTCCGAGTTTCGTGAAAACTTTTTGTCCAAAATGTATGGTGACCCGGTTGAAATAGCCGTATTGCCTTCGATACATTCCACCTGAATAGTAGGATATCTCAAGGGAATTTGCAAGAGGTGAAGTCATTCGATCACACTAGCACTAGTTTCTGGAGAGATCTGAAGCTACTTATTGCTGAAAATGTAGTTAAAGACTGGACGCCTAAACACAGTAAATGTGTAGCACTCAAGGTGGCCGTACTACAGAGAAATCTGAATTTTATACCAATCAAGAATTCCTCTTGAAAATATTCAACTGCAATTTCCGGGTTTATATTTCATTTCCCCGATACTGGCTTAGAGTTGGCCACCTTAGAAAAATAATGCTTAACAATCTGAAGCATTATATCTCAGCTATCTCAGCTCAGGTCAAGATTGCAGAGTGCTGTACCAAGAAAATAAATGATGGGATGCTGATTTTTTTGGATGGTATACTACTTCTTGATCCCTCCACTCCATTTCCCTCCAGGTGGCTTCCTTCCTTGCCAGATTTGGATCTACGCCTAACTTTAAAACTACAGAAGGTCAATGCCGCAGAAACCAAGAAGAAAGACACTGTTTTTGTCAAAATTCACTCAGCTTGGAGAGCTGTGAGTGATTCCACTCCAGTTTCTGAGTCGAGGCGGGAAAATTTTCGAATCATTTTGGAAGGGGAAGTTAACTTGATTGGGTAGGGTTATATGATGACAAAGGTCCAGAACTGATGTAATTCTTTCATTTTGATCAACTTAGATTGCCTTCCCTATGACGTCCTTTGGATTTAATAATGGCATATCTCGTTCTCTGAACAAATACGAAGAGTCTAGATTGACTTTTTTTCTTTTTGATCAACTTAGTGCCTTCCCTATGACGTCCTTTGGATTTAATAATGACATATCTCGTTCTCTGAACAAATACGAAGAGTCTAGATTGACTTTTTTTCTTTTTGATCAACTTAGATTGCCTTCCCTATGACGTCCTTTGGATTTAATAATGGCATATCTCGTTCTCTGAACAAATACGAAGAGTCTAGATTGACTTTTAATGGATATGAGGATGAAGGTTCTGCTCAAGAAAAATCGCCTAATTTTTTGGTAGGACTTTTGATCGAAATTTACCTCTAAAATTATCCTAGAGAACTTATGAGATGTGAAGCTGTACCACTACAACCAGATTATACATCTGCATTACTTGTAAACCTGTACCACTACAACCAGATTATACAGTTGCACTAGTTACAGTATGTAACCATTATTCATATCTAGAAAATGTATATGACTATTACTAACATAATAGGGAAAGAAGAAGGAGGATATATTCCTGAATCCCAATAGAATCGTGAGAATGAAAAAAGCAAAGAAATTATGCAATAATCAATTGGTTGTTGATTTAATACAGAAAGAATTTATATCTGAAATTTTTTTGGACAGTGTCATGTCCCTATCCTCACACTGAGCACAAAAAAGCATAGGAATTCTACGGTCATCCACTAATTGATTTGATAGAGAATCTGAACGAACACATTTTAGACTTTTAAAATAGGTGTTGTTTAGGGAGGATGGTGAATTTCTCGCAGGATTGTGGTGATTTTTTTTTTAAGAAATTTGATTGTGGGAGTGTTTAAATCATTTTTTTAATAGCGGAAATAAACGAACACATTTTAAACTTTAAAAAATAGGTGTTGTTTAAGGGGGTCACAATTTCGTCTAGATGGCAAATTTCTGGCCAAATTCTGGTGAAAATTTCTTCAAAAATCTGATTGTGGGAGTGTTTAAATCTTTTTTTTTAATAGTGGAAATAGATTCAGCACCGTCAGAAATCCCTAGGACACCCAAAATCCTGAAGCTTGACAGTAATAACTTGGATTTCCAAAAAATTCCACTGGATTTTCTTAAAATCATGCCAAAATTTCTATTGTTTACTGGATAAAATTATGACTGGTTTAAATAAGCTTTAAAAATATATATTACTATGTTTGAAAATATATAAACATGAATGTATTGAAGGTGCTCTGTTCATTCATGTTGAGCACAGGACTGAGAGATAGATAATATAGAAATGTATGTAAACTAATTATAATATCTAATTTGCTGGTCTGCCACCAGTAGTATCATTATCTTTCTCAAAAACCAGATGAGCCATAAACACACAACACAGACAGAGACTCTAAACAACAACACAGACAGAGACTCTTCAGGAAGCTAGTAGTATATGAATTTAATGCCTTAATTTAAGGAGGCGTAACAATCTCAGATGTTCTCTGAAACACCAGAGTGGAGAATAAATAAATTTAACAGAACAAACGTATAGATACAAACCAAACTAATGATTTGGATTTAAACTAACTTGTATACAGAGTATCTATGTCTACATCTATGAAGTTGTGCTATGTCTACACCTATGAAGTTGTGCTTATATTTAGAATAGCAAAGCTAAGAAATAATTAACAGTGACATAAAATACTACATTAATTCAAACAATATTTTTTGAGCGTATTAAAGTTGCTATATTCATTCACGTTGAGCACAGGACAGAGAGATAGATAATAAAGAAAGGTAGGTCAACTAATTATTATTATTTAATTAGTTGTTCTGTTACCAGTGGTAGCCTTATTTTTCTCAAAAATCAGATGAATGTAACGAATAAAATATATAAATAATATAAATATAATGTAAAAGATAATAATCATAAATAATAGTTAGTTAAGCTAGTAATGAGGTTGAAGAGGCGTGTCTATAGGACATGACTTTCATGAAGAGACGCTTGGTATATAAGCTAGTCTCTCGCTCTCAATTTGTAAATTATTATCATTCTTATTCTTATTCAAATATATAATATAATATTTATATCCTCAATGGATAACTTCATATTCCAAGTCTTTTGGAGTAATTAATTCACAGAAGGAACTTTGTTCGCTTCATTTGGTATTAGAACAGTTCAGTGTTTTACGTTACTTAACAGGGGCACAAAGCTTGTTCTCCTATCCAAGTCTTTGACTATCGAAATTCGTCAACCTTGTTGCCATATAATTGAAGCATTATGCTCAATATTTGGGAGTTTCTCCTTTTCTCCGTTTTTCTAGGCCTTTGGCCATTAAAAAAAATAATTAACCAAAAAAATATATATAAGTAAATAAATTTAAAAAGAAGAAGAAAAAAAAGTAAAACAAAAAAACAAAACAGATACAAAATCTCATAGCAAGTATATTTAAAACTTTTTACATGGAGAAGCCTGTGGTTTTAAAAACAACCCATGGTAATTGCCCATGGTATTTTAAAAAGTTAAAAGAAAAACAAAAAACAAAAGGAATACGTTTTACTTTTTACGTGGAGAACATTTTAACGAAGGTTTTAAAAACAACTCATGGTAATAGCCCATGGTATTTTAAAAGTTAAAGAAAAAACAAGGATACAAAAGCTCTTACGTGAAAGGTAAATATTACTTTTTACAAGAGGTTTTTAAAAACAACCCACGGTAATAGCCCATGGTTTTAAAAGTAAAAGATATTTTGATAACATTGGAGAAAAATGTGTGATCTAAATAATTTTAATCGTTCAAATCTAAAGATTGTGACCGTACCAAGAGTCACGTCTCATCCAAATTTTCTTTAGAAAAAATATATTATTATAATTATAAGAAAGGATACTATATAAGCCTTATATAGTTACATATAAAAGGAAAAGTGGGTCTCAAAAAGGTATATATAAATTTTATATAATTATAATTTATAATATATATAAATTAAAATTTAATAATATATATAATTTTAAAATTTATTTTATTATTTATTTATTAAAAGAGTAAAAAAAAGAGAGGGGGAAGAATATATATATATCAACTTTATAAGAGAGAAGGTGGAAATATATTTTATAGATTAAAAAAGAAGAAGCAATATATATAAAATAAAAAGAGAGTTAAAAAAAATAAAAAAAATCCCAAGTTCATCTTAACAAAGTAAAAATGGAGTCAACCGTTGACGATAAGGAAATTGAGTGTAGTCCAAAAATGAGAGATGAAAGGTTTCCTGAAACCTTTGGTAAATATGTTGATACATTATTTCAAATCAACTGATCGCTCGCAGGAAGGGACATCATAATCTCTATCTGTCCCGCTGAAAGAAGTAATTATGTTAGTCCTAAATGTGCCAACCAATTGGTGATTCCTGAATCAAATATAGTTGAAACAAATATTTTTGGCAAACAATACGATATAAGCAATGTGCACCTAAATATTGGAGATTATACTTTTACCTCAAAATTTACCGTGAAAACCTTACGTTTTGACAATATTGACATTGACAGTGACATTGTTTTGGGGTTATCTTAGATGGAAACTCTAAGTTCCTTTATTCTAAATACAAAGAAGAAGTTTTTAACATTTTCTTACAAAAAGAAGAAAATAACGCTCCAAGATTTTACACTAAAACCAAATTCAGTACACCAGAAGATATCTCAGATATTTCAAAAGTAATGTCTCAAGAAGGTAAAAAGGTATTAAAAAATATGCAAAAATAAATTGACAAAATCAATGTTGACAAAAATGAAGAAGTTTCTCGATTTAAAAACCATAGCAAAAAATTATTGCCACAAATTAAGAAACTTAAGAAGGATAAGAAGTCATTAGAAAACAAGGTACAACAACTTATCGAGAAAGAAGCACCAAATGTAGGAATTCAAGTTGATGACAAAACAACAAATATCGATCAAGTGAATATGACAAGTCAAGAAGACAAGTCAGTTAAATAAACGACACACTTAGATGTTGCAGTTCAGACAATGAACATCCCCAGTGAATGCTTCATAACCAACTCAACAACATTTTCTCTAGAAGAAAATATAAAAATTGGCACATGCCCAGTAAGGAGAAATCAAACCAAAAAAGTTCCATATCAGCATCTGAATCATAAGAACAGACGAATCAAACATGCTACATATTTGAACTAGTCAGAACCGAAACAACAAACTGATGTTACAGATAATAGTGATGTAATCTCAATCTAGTCTTATGCTAACAAGTCGTTACAAAATTCTAGTGATCAGAGTATTATACATAAGATTAATTTGGGATGGTCTGATCCCTTCTCAGTGCGACAATTCTGTTTGTCACTAAGAAGATTATATCAGTTTGTATCGACGAAGATGACTGTTCCAAGACAGAAAGACATTTGAAGCCGAAAAAGAGATCAAGCCTTTTGTCATCAACAAGCTTTGATGACAAAGCTCTTTGAGGAAGGAGGCAATGTAACGAATAAAATATATAAATAATATAAATATAATGTAAAAGATAATAATTATAAATAATAGGTTGAAGAGGCATGTCTAATAGGACATGACTGTAAAGACACGTGCTTGGTATATAAGCAAGCCTCTCGTTCTCATTTGTAAATCATTATCATTCTTATTCTTATTCAAATATTTAATGTAATATTTATATCCTCAATGGATAACTTCATATTCCAAGTCTTATGGAGTAATTACTTCACAAAAGGAACTTTGTTCGCTTCACATAAACACATAACAAAGACATAGACTCTTCCATGTGTTGAATTTTGTAGCTATGGTCGGTTTTCATAATTAATATTTTAGCTCTTGATATATTTGAAATGATAAATATAAAGCATATTTTTCATGCTAATTGTTGAAAGAAAAATTTGAATGCATGTTCTTCATGTCCATTTCAAAAGAAGAAATTTGAATTTTTGAAAATTAAATTTTTGGCTCCAAACAAGCCAAGTTAACCCTCCTCCCAGTCAAATCGGCCCCAGTCAAAGAGGCACCCATTAAGCCAGCTAGACTTGTATATATAAGGCACATAACATCCTCTCCTTAGCTCAATTCGGATCACGCATATAAGCAAGTATATTTTGCGATGGAGGCAAGAAATAGAAGGCCAAATTTATCTAGAAGAAGAAGCTCTCTCTCTTGTGGAATTCCTCACTGCAGCTGCTTTCACGTGTGTGAAAGGATGAATTTTCTGAGGCATACCAGGGCAACAGGACTGCGATTCTTGGGTGAAGAAACAAACCGAAATTCTGCCCTAGCAGACCAGATCAGGCCGAAGTTCTTAAGAATATGTTTGACTTTGACTTGACTAGGAGGGAGTTGGAACAGGTTTGACCAACTCTACTTTGTTGGTCAGTTTGACCTTGTGATTGACTAGAAGATCTAGGTGTGCCTTTTGTTGAAGTGAACGTTTTTTTTAAGGAAAAGGTTGCTAGGTTTTACCCATGTGGGTTTTCCCAAGGTAAATGCCTGTGTTTCTTGCTTGGTTGTCTCTTTATGATCCAGTGTCTATTGTTGAAGATCTTCTGTATAATTGCTTAATGATTCATGTGAATATGAAATAATTTAAATTGAATATCATTAGAAGTAATTATTAGCTATAAGACCTATGAAAATCAACATGGTATTCAAGCTATGGTATATGAGCAGTCTTGAAGAAGACGAAGAGCAGCCTTCAATCTATCCTTTAGGGCTTGCTCTATTCTAACCCTAGAATTCAAGAAGCACATTTGACTTCTTGCCTGAAGAAAATCTACACTCTTTTTCTGCCAAGTCAATCATCATATACTATTAGGTCGAAAAGTCTGTTGTGGAGAAAGGAGGCATAGTTCAATATCATTGTTTACAAAAAAAATCAAAGATCTGTCTGTGATTTTTGAAAGGAAGCTCAAGCCCTAAGCCTCAATCCATCTAGATAAGGACCGAAGAAGTTTGGCAAATTAGGTAGGCCGAGGAAGTTGGAAGGTCAAGATTATTTGAGGTTAGGCCTCAGTTCGAAGTGACTCAAGCCAAGATTATCTAAGGTTAGAAGTGTGAAATTCCTCAGAGGCTAAATATGGTTGCAGGAGGTCGAATATGGTTGCAATTTGTCTCAATCCGAGAAGTCTTGAGCCAAAGAAAAAGAATTGCACTTTTGTATTAAAGTATATAATGATACCACATTAATATCTCTATGTGAACTCTTAAAGAAGAATAAATTGTTGGTACAGTGATTGTTGAAAGGTTGAACTGAAGAAGCTGAGTCACTTAATTTCTTAAGCAGCCAAGTTGATGTCACTTTGGAGAAAGTAGTTAAAAAAAGTTTTGAATATCTCTATCTAAGGACAAGCCAACAAAGAAATCTTTTGTCTACCCTTAATCCTTATGGAAGGCACTATACATAAAAGAAGAGATGGGACTAATGTCTTAAATGTTTCATGAATCTCAGGCTCAATTCTCCTTAAAGATCTGTTATGGCTACTAGGATTGATATAAGATACAATATATATATTGTCTAATATGAAGAACTTTGGTTCCATGCATTACACATTACAGTGATGAGATGTTCAAAGGCAAGTATGAGGCCTAGGAGTACAAACATATAAATAAACTAGCGAAGCTATTAGTTTGCAGTTTAATTGTTGGAATGAAAGGTATGTATCATCACTATTTTTTTCTTCAATGATTTCATTTGGATCAAAGCTCTTATAGATCACAACTAGAGGAAATGATCATTTATATGCTTGGTTGAAAAGTTTGTATCCAGATTGTTTTATGAAAGACCAAATAAGACTATGATCTACCACTTAGTAAGATCATACTACTGTCAAAGATTTGATCTATAACAATAAAGGGATCATTGAAGTAACCATCAAGCACAGTTATAATGGATATGAATGTTGGAGGAGTCCCTTCACCAAGTTCATTACCAAGAATTACAAATGATCTTCAATCATGCTTGTGCATCTACAAGAAAAATCTTCTTGATATCTCTAGAAGTAATGACAGTATCACAATTTGGATTGTGGCTCTAAACAAGAGAAAGCCACATAAGGAAAATATGTGATCTAAACGTGTAAGGTATGATATAACAAATATGTGCTTTTATTTGGAGATATTGCATTCAGAAGCATGACGTTTTAAAAGACTCTTGAAGTATTGATGACATTTGTTGTCATGAATTCTACATTACATACGTTGATTGTTGATAGGGTATTTGAGTACTAAAGAATGTGACCTATCAGTCCTAAAATCTATTCTTTGCACATCAAGAAAGTGGATCATTGTCATTTGAAGAAATCACACTTTAGATAGGACAATCTTACAATGAAAAAGAGGCTGAGTTCCTCTTCAAGTTTGAAGACCAAAGATCTCTTGAGAAAACTAAGTCATTTGAAAATTTGGAGGTATTCTTATTATGAAGGATAGGCTACTTGAATTGAAAGGATCAAAATCAACATTTAGCCAAAAATACACGGTTACTAGAATTGCTAGTAATGTTGAAGCATTAACCAAGTATTCTATGGGCATTGGGACTCTATGACTATTGGACATCTGGATATGGGAAGGAGAATTGGCACATTACAAAGTTTGTTGAACTTGAAAGAGTTGTAAAATGAAACTAGGGTTTATCTTAGAAGACTAAAAGTATTGAATGTAAAAATCCTAGGGTTTAAAACCCTAGATCTAGATCAACATTTCCATTCAAAGAAGAAACCCTAGCTCTTGCAAGGGAGGAGTGACATAATAAGGACGAGAGAGATAAATTTGCGAGATAGATGCAAGAAGGCTTAGATCAAGAGGGAGTTGACATTTCCTACAATCATCAAAAGATAAGTATCTTATATCTCTCTTCCTTGATTATTATTATTGTTTTACTATTAGTTAGTCTCTTGTCTTTGTATTCTTTGCTTGGTTGTAATTGCTCTTCCATGGCCTCCTAGTGAAGATTGCAGGCTACCTAGACTCCAAGATATTGAGAGATATTGTACTAAATGATATTTGATTCCAGAGGGAGCAAGTAGAATATGAAGTATATCGTGATTATGTTGGATAAAAGTCAATGGTGAATTCCAAATGGATCTACAAGATATAGCTTGCAGGATAGATAAAAACAAAGCAAGAGTTGAGAATAGAAGGTTCTCCCGGAAAGAGGGTGAAGATCATGACAAAACATTTGCTCCAGTGGTCAAGCACACTTCTATTAGAACTATTATCATTTCTTTGAAAATAGCATCAGGTGGATGCATAGGTCGTTTTTTTTTTCTCAATGGAGTAATTGAAAAGGAAGAAGTGTAACATAGAGCTACCTCAAGGCTTTGAAGTACACGAAAATAAGTTTCATGATGGAAGAAGGCTTTGTATGGTCACAAGAAAACACATTGGGCTTGGTGTTTTTGGATTGATGGATCAAGATTGATCCTATTTGATTTGTCTCTAACAGATGCTGAAGTAATCATGTGTTAGAGGGAGCAGTTGTGGCAAAAAGAATTGCTTTTGTAATAATGGGAGCAATCAGAACAATTTATTTTAGCTCCAGACTGACCGAGATGTCAGTACTTGGGTGAAGTCAGTTACTTACTTCTCATTAACTGAGTTGCAGTGAAGCAGTTAGCAGTGGCATTGCTATGGGAAGCATAATGCATCATGTTGAGAGGGAGATGCAGTACAGATGTGGCAGTGGCAGTGGCAGTGTCATGGGCAGCAATACAGGAAGAAGTAGTGTAGGGGCTGTGAGGCAGTAAGCCAAGCATCAACACAGGTACCGATGCGGAAGATGAGTGTGATGTTTCCATGGTGAAGTATTACTAGAGCACATTCCTTGCTAAGAGGGAGTGTTGAGTTTTGGTAGCATTGGATGTGCTCTAGCCATGAAATTGGTGGAGAGGCTAAGGCACATGAGATATCCAATACCTAGAAATCGTTTGGGGAAATTCCACCTGGATAGAGAGATATTAAAATAATTAATATTTTTAATGAGACCCTAAGTCTAAACTTAGGAAAATTAAAATATTAATGTGTATTAATATAATATGGGTGAGAAAGTTCTAAATAATGAGGGTCAAGCAAAATCTAATCTTAGTTGTTGATTAGGGACTTAATCTTGATCATTGAACCGTCAACAAGAAAAGTATAAGAGGAGGCTTGAGGGTCAATTGGAGATACACCAAGTTGATCAATCAATTCAATTTTTTGGGGCAGGGTTTTCTAAGAAATCGAGTTAGTGATCTGTTGCTGCAAGGGGCAGTTCGGCAGAATGCCATGAATACATAGCAGAGGCAGCTTGGGCTGACACAAAGGCATCCAAGGTTGACGTAGAGGTTTGGAGGGCCAGTGCTGATGACACAAGAGGCCGAGAAATTGATGCAAAGCTGATGCAGGCAAATGTAGAGGCTAACAGAGTTGACGTTGGGCAGAAAGAGCTGCACTGTGGTATTTTTGTGGGGCAGCCTAAGAGCTGAGAGGTAGACACAGAGCTATAGAGGGTGACACAGTTCCAGAGAAAAGCTTGGAGCAGCTTTCACTGTCTAGCTAAGGAATAGTCGAAGTCACTATGGGACTCATCATCCAGTTGTTGATTAGCCAGTATATCTACCTCTAGAGCAAGGTATTTCTGCCAAGGAAAATCTCTGAAGGGTGAGCCATTTTTGGCACCCTAGTTGTATTCATAAACTGCATAATAATAAAACCATCATATCTGCTGCACCGGTTTTCCTGCATTGGGTTTTTTTGGGGATGATTTCCAAAAATAACGATGTCCCTTGTGTTGTCTCGGTTTATTTCATTTGATGATCTATCTATTTGTGAAGGCTACTATTATGTTTATTTTGATGTTTATATGATTAAGTAACTTGTTAATGTAAAGAACAAGTAGGAGATAATAAACCAGAAATAGCAGAAGGGAATTTTGATGTGTTAGATTCAGAGATTTTCATGACTTGTACACCTAGGTTAGTGTGGGAAAAATATTTAACCCCACAAGGTGTGACTTGGTGGCAAACTAAGAGATGGAGTTGTCACCTATTCCCAACTCTCTCCATTAAAGCTCTCTCCTAGTTAAAGCTAAGAGAGGTGGTCCCTGATGAAAGTTAGTGGGTGAAATGTGAGTTTCTAGGAGATTTAGGTTAGTGGAACTACTTCAAGATATGAGCAAGATTGTGAGAATATATGAGCAATATAAAGATGTATATTGAATATTAATCAATGCAACACCAAGAGATAAGAATGTAAACCAGTGCCTTGTAAATAATTGCTCAAATGAAATAATAAATAATTGCTCAGATGGACATTCAAAGTAAAATGACAAGTAGTCCTGCAAAAGAGAATAATGTTAGATGGAATATAAAATATCATTTGTAAGATACAAATGGAATATTGTACTTGTAAGGAAATGCTCAAGTAAAAGATAATATCATTCCGTGATCATAAGCATAAGCATCAAGCATATGTGATAGCAATTTTTTCAAGTAAAGATGGCAAGATGAAAATCCACAGTACTTGCAATATGATACTTGAAGAAAAGACAACTTGAACTTGCAAATGAGGTTCAATGGATGCAAAAGTATTACTTGCAAAATATAAGTAGATGCCACACTTGCTAAAGAAAGGACTCGATAATAAGAGATAATAACATCAATAGGCAATGAGGCCATCCATCACGACAAATACATGAGATAAATAAATTTTACAAGAAATTTAAAGTGCTCTAAAGTGAGTGAATTAAAATGATATGCAATCTATCTAATGTGAGATGGAATTATCTTGGTTAATTTTATTCTATATGCCTATTCTAAAGTGAGAGATTTTCTCTTCAAGTTCTTACCAAGAGGTAGATTGGGGTGACTTGCAAGGAAGAGGGGCTGAGGAGGCACTAAATCTATCGTTAACGATACCCTTCCCCTAATCCTTACAAAGCATGTGTGTCGTCGTTCCTACTAGGGGACAAAGCCATCTTCATAATTGCAAGGTCACGCACTTTACCTTACTTCGTACTAAATAGAAGAAATTTTCAAGGAAAACTTTGTCCTATTATGTCTATACAACCAAGCTTATGCGTAGAGGTAAGTTTTAGATTTGCAAATCTAAACTAGAATGCATGAATGAAATGCTTATATGTTATTGTTTCCCAAGAGAGTGTAATGAGAGAAAAAAATTTCAATGTATCCAAAGTCTTTCAATGGGAACAATGAATGGAAATTAACATCAACTCATAAGCTTTGAAAAAGCAAATTGCATGTGAATATAAGCTTCACAAGTTGCCCAAAAATAATTAAATGTTAACTTTGAAAATTTTTCCAAAGTAAATGAAAAATGATCAAAATGATATATCAATGAGCAATATGATTAAGATGACATTCAAGCACAAGTTGACATAAAAATAGTAAAGCATGTATCCACAAAACATATGAAGCAAATGCTAAGTAAATGAAACTAGACCAATCAAAATTGTCAATGTGAAATGCTTGCTTGTGATATGTTGTAACAAATAAAATGAGTTGTCCAAAAAGATTTGTAAATGTTGTTGCATAAATAACCATGAAAGTAAATTGCCCAACATGAGATCTAGGAAATGAAATAACAAGTTTTATTGCAAAGCTAAGAAGTTGTGAGTGGTATGTGTTGAAATTATGATTTAAATCATGCACAAGTTAGATTAGATTAACAAGAGCAAAAGCATGCTAGTAAGTTATAAATTAAGGTAAGAAAATCAATCCACCCAAGAAAGCCCTCCTTATAAATAAGGAGGTGGAATGCCATGAGATAATTCCCAAGCTCCCTCACAAGAAAATAAATCTTTATTAAAGAGAGAATTACAAAGTTTGGCCTCCTTTATATGTGAGAGGAAGGCTTCAAGATTTTGGAACTTTTTCCAATAAAATCTAATTTCTAGTCATTAAGATCCTTCCTTTAGGAAATAGGAACAAAATTTTGCTAGAAGGTGATGGTTACAAGATTCCAATGGTCCTTTCTATTGAATTGGAAACAAATTTCTGAATTTTGTCCCAAAAGTTTCAGCCTTCAACAATCAAGAAAAATGTACAAGGAGGAGAGGGCAAGTCTCCCTCAAGCACACAAATTTGCTTGAGATAAATGGCAGCCTTCAGGACCCTTTGGACAGCAAAAAATGAGGTTTCAAACACCCACAAAAAGATCTGCAAATAGTCACAAGAGGGCTGCAAATACTATGCCAATAGGTCCTGCAAAAAAGTGTGTTAGATGTCTAAAATGGATGCTCCTTCAAGTTGCCACAAAATGAGTTAGTATGGCTACAAAACAAATCAAAAGTTAACTACAAAATTCAATCTAGAGAATGAAACATATATACAATATAATCTACAAAGGCTAAGCTAAAGAGTATGAGTAAACTCTCCTCTTTTCTTAGCCATGATTTAACTCTAAAATAACAAAATGATATCAATGAAGCACAATATTTTTTTTAAAGAAACGATTTTAAATTTGAGAGTAGCTTGGCTTGTATACAAGCTATGGCTAGCACCCCTGCAGTACAATGTGTAGGATTATACTATGAGGCTCAAAGAACAAATGAGAGTTCCTTCATAAGCATATCAAGAGTTGGTTGGTCTCTCTAATGACTTCCCCTCATGCTTGATTGTTGAACCAACTAAAGATTTTATTTTTAAAAAACTCAATCAAAATATTAGCTCCACATGTAGATTTAAAAAATATGCAATGAAAAGGAATCCTAGATATTTATGTGAAATATATTAGGTCTGTCTAAATTTAGAGCACAATTTCTAAATCATGTATATGGAAGCATAAAATATAGAAGGAAAAGAAACACGAGATCATACCATGCTCCAAGAAAGGAGAACTTCTCATGATGAAACCCAAAGTCTTTATTGATATTTTGAAAGTGTACAAAGTAGCAGCACTTCTGCAAGAACAATAGCTAGTATCAAGAATTACATAGTAAGAGCCCAAAGCTCACTTAAATAGAAAAATGGGAGCAAATCCCAATGAGAAAATCATGTGACAAGTGGAGTTGGAGAAGATCCCAGGGAAAAATCAAACTCTTGAGTGGAGGAGCCAAGTGTATACTCATGCAATTTGAATTTCTCTAGCTAGCCCAACACAATCCTTGGAGGTTTCCATGCATTTCTGGAGGAGGAACATGTGTATATTAGAGTGGAGTAGTGGAAGACCACTCTCCACTCATCTCTTGGTGTAATTCAAGTCAAAGCCCACCAAGTGGGTGACTCGTCCATGAAAATCAAGCTATCTCCCTCAAAAAATGTGATTTGCCCAGTGGAACCCATGGTCCCCTCCAAGAAATTTGATTCCCCTTGATTTGTGGCTTAGGTGGAGTCCACATCATTTTCTAACTTGAATTTGACCTTTAAATGAATTTTCACCTCATTTCCACATCATTTTAGCATGTGTGGATATTTATTTTTCTCCATTTATTTAATTGTTGGGCTAATTTATTGCCACATATTCCACTAAACTTAGGAAAAGTGGTTTTTGAGGGTCTAGAACTTAATTTTTACCCCTCAAAGTGCGTCTTAGTAAAAATTTGAGGGTGAGAGGTGTGATTTGAGAACACACACCCCATACAAATTCTCTAGATGTTAGGTCCCTATAATACTAATGATTACCCCATTACTATTGTAGTTGTATCCCTTATTATATTGTTGTGCCCCTATTGTCCCCACATTGTTATTACTGTGCCCCATAAAATCCCTCTATTATTATTTTTGTGGCTTTATATTATTATTGTTAGGTCGACTGGGTTATATTGTGACTCCTTAGACTCCTATATATAGAAAGGAGGTTTTGTGATATGAATCATCGAAGAATTGTTCATTTGTGTAATGTAAAGGAGGTTGCCCCCTCAAAGAGGCTGAATTCTAAGGTGTTCAACTATATTTTCTATCTTTTCATGAGCTGGTTTCATAACATTTGGTATCAGAGCATTGGATTCTAGGGTTTCGCTGCTCCAAATTGGTCATCGTGGCATTTTCGCTATAATTTTTTTTTTTTTTTTTATTTTTTTTTTGACGTTTCAGAAGCTAAAAAAAAACCCATTTGAGATGAAATCGCACTGAACCTCGGACCTGAATTTCAGAGCTTTTCGCACTACATTTGCGGAGATATGATCTGAGGAAGTTGGTTTTTTTGCAGACTCCTGAATTACATTCCAAACAGGTGACTTGGGGAAAATTGTCATAAATTTCTCTCCGTGCATCAGATTGAAATTTCGTAAGAAGGTATAAAAAGAGGACGGACTGTAGTTTCTTGTATATATTTTTCAGAGCCAAAGGTCGAAACAGTGATTCGTGGCACGTCGTACAAGTTTGCTCTCCTGAAATAGTCTATAATCAGGTCACTGTGGGAGATTTGACATAACTCTTCCCTGGAAAATCCAATTTGGATCAGACTGGTGGCATTGGAAAGAGGACATAGAGGGCTACCGGAGGTCGCAATTTTAGAACTGGATGATCTAAAATTACAAAGATACATTAGATTCAATATCAAGCTCCTACAAAGTGAAAAAAAGGTGTGTAGTTTTTTTTTTTAAATTTTTGCATAAGCTTGGTTTGAAAAATTAGTTTGAAGGAATTCAAAGGGCATAGTAAAGCATTATTATAAATAATTGATGCCTCGAGGAAAGAAAATGCAAACACCTAGTAAGCAACCTGAAATCTCTAGCATGACTCATGAAGAAGAGGAAGAAATGCAACATGAT